>PVJA010008281.1:0-21562 GCA_004027025.1 Myocastor coypus
GGGGGAGGGGAGGAGGTCCAAATGAGGAATAATAAGTGTGGATAAGGGAAGAAAGGTAGGCATTAAAGCCTAACAGACCAAGTTCAAGGCCCAGCTCCTCTGTGAAACCTGAGTAAAGAAAAATTGATTTCTTCATCTGTTAAAGATTATATGGCGGAGGGGCTGGGAAGATATCTCAGTAGAATAAGTGCTTGCCTGGCAAGCGCAAGGGTCTGAGTTCAATCCCCGATTCCAAAGAAAAAAAAAAAAAAAAAAAGGACTTCATCGGGGCCATCTAAATAGCTCGGTGGACTAAAGTGCCTGCAAGCAGGTACAAGTTCAATCCCCAGGCCTGCCATGCCCACCCCTCCCCTGGGGCATACTGAGACCACAATTGAGACTGGGCATGGTGGTGCACACCTGTAATCCCAGCTCTTGGGAGGTTATAAACAGGTAAATCACTATTAGTCCAGTCTAGTAGTGAGACCCTGAACACCCTATGGACCCTTCCCCTAAAAAAAAGCACATGGGGTGGATGGTAAAAAAAGGAAAGTGCCTATGTACCTGGCATAGCAGAAAACTTCAGTAGACATCAGTTTTATCCTTCTCTCACCACCTCATGAATGTGGCTCATAATTTAATTTTTTCTTGGCATCTGAGGATTTCTTGTTATTTCAAGCATTGGCAGTTATCCTGATTTGTAATAAATAATTTACTAAAAAATAAAGATGAATGAGTCTACCTCTTCCTACATGATATGTTTCTGTATTTTTTTTTTCACTTATGCCTGCTTCTAAAATGGTCAGTACTTTTCTTGTGTTGTCTTTCTGTTTTGTTTGTTTTTGTTTTTATTTTTGAGATAGCATCTTGCTATGTAGTTCAAACTGGTTTTGAACTCACTATGTAGCCCTGGCTGGCTTTGAACTCTGAGCAATCTTCCTGATGGGATTACCGGTATGAACCATCATACCTGACTTTTCTTTCATATAAATTAAAAAAAAAAAAAAAAACATAACTTGTTGCAAGTTTGCTGAATTATGGTGCTGCACACCTGTAATCTCAGCATTGTAGGAAGCTGAGGCAGGAGGATGGCAAGTTTGAGCCCACCCTAAGCAATTCATTGATATCCTGTCTCCAAATATAAAAAGATTAGTGGTGTATCCCATATAAAGAATCTAGGTTCAGTCCCCAGTACTAGCAAAAGGATCAAGGAAAGGACAAGGAAGGAGAAATGAATGAGGAGGAAAACTCAGGAGTAAACAAAACACCACTCTGTTCCCTCAGCCAGCATGTGGTAGGTGTTCAGATGTTAGATGAACAAGTGACCATTTATTAGTATCTCAAAGGCGTTTTTTTTCCCCTAGATACATCAATTTTATTTACATAATTTCAATTCTATTTATATATTTTTGTACTTAAGTTTCTCCAGATGAGTTTCTGTCCACTTTTTTATGGGGGGGCAGTTCTTTTTTTATTCTTACTTTTAATAAGAAATAACAATGTGACAATTTCAAAACATGTTAATAGTACATTCCCAATATTTGATACAATGCATATTGTTGTCTTCCTAGTAGTTTTTTTATTCCCTTTTTTATTTCAACTGTTCTCTTAAAATATGAAATAATTGGATAAAATACTGGGAAAATAAAGGATGGCAAAATATACCAGCATAAATGCGTAGTGTTTTATTGAAACTATTTCATGATGAAAAGCAGTACAAGATTGTTGAAAAAAGGAATATGAACGTATATGGTGAATGAAGAACCCTGACATAACCCAGAAATGTGTTACTCATTCTTTTTTTAATTATTCTTTTTTAGCATGTGAATGAATACAAAAGTTATATTCCTAGAGAATTTACTGGGAGTTAATTTTAAATTATGGCTGATTAAACACATAAATTATATATTACATTCTTTCTGTCTGGATGCCCCAGTAATTTTATAGTAAATTGATAAAGTCATAAGCCCTTAAAGAAAGAGCCCAGAAAGGAAAAGAAAGCTAATATGTTCTAATCTGGAAGCGAGATGATTGAAATGTACCTAAAAGCTAAAAACTAAACTATCAGGAAGAATGCCAGAAAACCAGTGCCTTAAGAATTAGAATTGCCAGCTACTGCAGAAAATGAGAGTGTAGATGGGGATGAAAGGAGAGGGATATGTGGAACCCCTAAATATGAGGCCCTTTAGCTGCCCTTGGTGCTCTCTCTCCTCTGTTGTATGTACTGTTCTAAGGAGCCATGAAGAAATACTAATTAGGAGATTTCTGAAGGCTGACAACAAGGCTTCTCAAACCCCTCAGATCACAGAGCTGCAGTCAGAACTCAAGTCCAGCTTGTGGCTCCAAGGTCCAGCTGTTGATCACATTACTTCCTGTGAGTTATACACAGAGACAGCCGAATGTGACCCTGTGTGCTGTACTAGGAAAACAACTGTTTTGCCATGTTTAATAAGAAATGCAAATACATCATACTAGAGGAATTTAGAATTGGGCTTTTAAAATTTGTTATAAAAAAGAATTATGTTAGTTTATTAATGGATGTATTTTCTGAGTTAGCATAAAAATTTAATATAGATTAGTACTTATTCTGTACCTATATATGTACTAATAGCTTTTTATGTTCAGGAGCTTGTTTAATCATGAGCTGTATCATAGGTACTATTTATACATGATGAAATTGGAGTTTAGGAGTAGTGATCTCCCCAAGGTCAGGCCAAGCTAGTCTTTCAACTGGTAGCCTGACTTGAGAGCCAACACCCTTGACCATTGCATCATCCCCACTAGAATTTCAAAATTATTTATGATTCCAGAAATGTTCTAAATCATCCTGGTTCATTTTTGGTGGTTTTACAGAAACACATTTACTGTAGGCTTGTTTTCTTTTAGGTTTATATTCCAGATGAAAATAATGCTATTTTGGGAAGAAATACAAATAAACAAGTTTTTGAAGGCCTGACAACTGGACTTCTCAAAGTCATTGCTGCGGTTTTTGGCTGCCTGATTGTTAATCGACCAGATGGAAACAGCCGGCCAACCACACCAAAAATATCAACACAGGAAATGAAAAGCAAACCCTCACAAGGTGATGCTTTTAACAGTCGAGTTCAGGACCTTATCAGGTAAAATTGTTAGATTTCTTAAAACTTTATTCTTTCTTTTGTATTATTCTTTATTTTTAAAATGATGTTAAAAGAATTTAAACCCTAATGCCAGCATGAGAGCAGTGGTCCACAAATTACTGGCAGAGGATACACCCCATTTTAGAGAGAGAAGGAAAATGTTACTGAAAAACAACCTCCAACTCACTTACCATTCTTGATATTTAGATATGTGATGATAAGATATGTCATGTTGGAGCTTTACAGTCCTCTTGATATTAGTTCTAACTCAAGGAATATCTGAGAATTCACCTTAACTCTTCATGGTTATAAATTTGGCTCAGGCTTTAATCAACAATAATAGCTACCAAATATGGAGCACCTATTACATGTGAGGTATTGTGATAGAGTCATTGCAGCCTTATAAGTATAGGATTTCTAATTTGGGCTTTATAAATGAGGAAATTGCTCATAGAGGTTAAGTGTTTCAGCCAAGGTTATGCAATAAATTAAGTGTAAAAGTAGATAGGAAAGCTGTGACTGGAACTCACATCTAGCTGGACTCCCAACATCTGTTTGCTGTCTACCACACAGATGTGGCAATTTCTAACACCTGTTCAAGGTCAGCCGTCTTTCCTCCCAAGATCTCCTTTTCTCCAGGGAAATTTACTCCTACTTTGGCATCTGAACTCTTTTTCCCTGCAGAATCTTGAATCAGGTAGGACATTTAATTTCCCAGCAGGACTCCATCTGGTGTTAATCAGTTACCTGTTCCACTAGTCAGCAACTCTTCTGTGGTCTGAACTGATTTCTGGCTCTCCAAATCCATGCAATTTGTTGCTCTCTGAAGCTTATGGTAGGTTAATAGGAAAAAGAGAGTGCCTCCCCTGCATTCATTTCTTTCACAGTTCATAAATTTCATCTGGCTTCTTGTAGTGCTTTTTGGGAACAGTTTCTTCATTCAGTATCTTCCTTACCCTTGATTGCTTTGTTCACTTATCCCTTACATCTGCTTGCCCTCTTTTCCCAAGCATATTTATTGCTGGAGAGCACCAGGCCCTTTAGGTCTACAACCATTTATCTTACAGCACTTGACTTTTACCCTCCCTGCCCTTTCTTTCAGTTGCCTGATCCCATTCAATTTTCCCATGTCCTATGGTCATTGTGGAACCTATCCCTCTCTGCTGATGAGTACAATTGTGTCCCTGCCTTCTCTCTTGGGCTACCTTGTTATGTAGCAGCCCTGTGTACCTTGTTATGTAGCAGCCCTGTGTTTTTGTCATCCAAACACCTTATCCACATATACCACTGTGATGAGGTGAAAGCCCGACCTAAGCCTCTAGTACCGTTCCAGTGGACTCCCTAGAGAAAATACATACATTTTCACATAGGTTGTTGTAGTTACACATAGTTACAAATCCAGGGGCTGGTGATGTAGCTCATTCTTAGGGCATTTGCCTAGCATGTGTAAAGCCCTGGATTTCATCTCATTTGGTAAATGTTATTTTCTAACAGGCTATTAGTTGTCAAATAGATTAATGATTCTTGTGTATAAAACTACAGGCCATCTTGACTCTACCTGGGTTGCACACAGAGCATACACAATCATTTCCATACTTGTTTCTCACCTACCCAAGTATGAACTGATCAGAAATTTCACTGTACTCTTCTACTATGTGGGTACTTTTGTCAATTGAAAGGAAAGGGTTCAAGCTCAGTGTTTGGGGCTGATCTCTGCCCAATACCTCCACGGTGAAGCCGGAGGGGAGCTGGACCAGACCCTGACATGTATCCCATTCATTTCCTCATTCAGCATAGAAAAGGCAAAATGTATCTTTTCAGCATTTAAATGTACTATTACTTTATTATAAGATATGCCAATTAAAAGTTGAGACTTAAAGCACCTATACACATAATAATACCACAAAGAAACAGCATAATTGGGGGCAAGAACAGTCTTATGGTAGTAGGAGTCAGTAGATCTTGAATGATCTAGATCCCTTTCCTGAGCTACTGCTTTTTTTTGGCCAGCTCAGCCTGCCGTGGGGGTGGAGCTAGCACAGCATGTGGTGTTGGGGATCCAACCGTAATCCCTGCACTTGCCTAAGGTTTCCTAAACAGGCACTTTAGACCACCGAACCATCTCACCAGCCCCTGAACTGGTGCTTTGCCTTTCATGAGCCTCAGTTTCCTTCTCTGTTTCATGGAGGTTATAATATAATTCCCATGAGCTGAACATGGTTTTCTCAGACCCTGCTAATTAGACTGTAAATTATTCAGAGTTTTTAGAAGGTAATATGTTTATCCATATCAAGACCTCAATAACGTGTACTCTTTAACTCAATAATGTCATTTATGAAAAATAATCTGAAATCTGGTAATAATTTGTACACAAAATGTGTATTACAACATGGTTTATAGTACTGAATATTAAGAATAACTAGAAGTCCTAAGAATATTTTACTAGTAGGATATTATTCAATCATAACAAATATTTTTAGTTTTTAGAATCTAGACCATTTTATAGGAAATGCATCACACAAAAAACCATGTTATAAAATACCATGGGGTGTATCATATATCATATCATATAATCAGCAAAATTCAATTGGTGACAAAGTATATAGAATAAGCAATGAAGTTTCATCAGCAAATAAATTTCCAAAATAAGTTAGAAAGAGAATGATGGAGGTAACTGACAGTTTAAAGAAATGTATACTCACACTGACTATGCAGAGGGGTAAAGGTTAGAGGCCAAAAGAATGATATTAAGACTGTTTCATTCTCAGTTCTGCTTACATCTCTTTGCATTCATTTTTTCAGCAGATATTTTCCATATAACAAATAAGATGGTCACCAGCAACCCCCAGACTTGTGTCTTTCTGTTTAGACATCCCAGTGAAAGGAGGTTCTTGCTGTGGGAGGTTTTAACCCCACCATATAGAATAGTCCTTGTCAGGTCATGTACCCATCTTGATCAGTCACTTTGGTCAAGGAGATAAGTGTTCTAGCTGTCCTGTACCACTTACTCACTACTGAATTCAGGATACCATATTTAACAGTCCCTAAGAACCACACAGAGGAGGAGAGGAGAATGTGGTAGGCCGATGAAAACTAAAGCTTTAACAGTCTGGTACTTCGTGGTGTTCTCAGGGTAACTCATTGAAATGGCTCATGAAAAATTTTCTAAATTGAAAAGTTCTATGCACTGTAAAAGCCAGATTTTGAACATCCAATTCTGCTAACTCAGATTATATTAAGAACCTTGATATGTACTGACCTATCCATTTCCTTAGAATGGGGCTGGTGGTCATCATTTTATACCTTCCAACTTTAAAACTGTAGAAGATACTTAGTAGTCCAAGCAGTTACATTTAATATGAAAGGAGAACAGAGGTATTACTTTCTAGCTTCTAAAATGTGAATTTGAAAGAGACTCCAAGCATGAATTATTCATCATATTCTCATTCTTTTTGCCCAAAGATGTGTTGGTAAATGAATCGTGATGGAGATTACAATGCACTTACAAATAGAAGTATTGACACTTTTGTACATATTGCTGAATGTACATCTAACATGCTGGTTTTCAGAACTGCTCCATTTCAGTCCTCCCTTTTCATACATGAAATGTCTGCATGGAATCTGTACAAAATCTCTCAGCTAAGGCTGAAATTTCTGCAAGGTCCTTTGTAGTCTGAAAATATCTTTCAATGAGTGCTGCTTCGGGGCCTAATAAAAGGGCTACTATTTTCAACTTGGTTTAATAAATAGCTTTAGAAAACTGTTTATTGGTCCAAAAAGATGAAAGTGACTTCTTCGATGTTATTATCAACCATGGAGACATGAGGCAATTAGATTCTCAGTGTTTGTTATGCTCCCTCTTGATGGGGATGGATTTTTTTAAAAATGGAACCTAGAGTTGGCATTAGAAACTTAACTTGTACAAGAACATCTGTGTAGCATCACACATCTTCTAAATCCCTGCATTCTGGATAAATTTGGCTCTCCAATATTGTAACAGTTATTACTTTTTTTAAGAGTATAGAAGTAAGTGTGTAAATTGTTTTACCTACTGTCAGACTCTTTAGACCAGGAAGAATGATCAGGTGATCATTTCACTTTCTAGAAAGATAATATCAGAATAACCAAAAAGGGAGAAAAAGAAAAATTATAGACCTGCTGTGCCAGCCTCACTCCCAGAGCGCACAAGATGGTAATTGAGACTGGGCATGGTGGCTCGCACCTATAATCCCAGCACTTGGAAGGCTGTAAACAGGTGTATCACTAGAATCCAATCTAGTAGTGAGACCTAAACACCCTGTAGACCCTTCCCTAAAATACAAAAAAAAAAAAAAGTAAAAAGAAAAATTATAGAAATAGTGATTATTATTCACAGCTAAATCTAAGGAAATTGATATTTGAGCTGCTTTACTCAAACCTGTACATTGTCTGCTTGCTGAAGGGGTCCAAGCCTGAGTGTAAGGTTTGTTGTGGACCAAGTTATGCTGTAGTATATGCAGATGGATAACACACATTTCTCCCCTGCTTCCAGCTATGTGGTGAGCATAGGCCTAATTGACAAACTATGTGGCTGCTTCCTTTCTGTGCAAGGACCAGTCGATGACAACCCCAAGATGGCCACATTTTTGCAGCATGCTGCAGGACTCCTCCATGGAATGTGCACACTCTGTTTTGCTGTCACCAGAAGGTAAGACTCACTTTTGGAACATCTCTTCATTTTTGCCCATCTTTGGGTCATTTCCTAGGAATTCAGGGGTCACTTAGCCCCCATTCCTCTTTGACTTTTCTTTGTTATTGGTTTTCCACACTAGGGTATGTATCACATTTTTCATTTTTGTAGGCTTCATGCTTCTTCCATAGTCTTTTTTGTTGATATCATAAACTTGACTATCAACAGAGATCATAGCTCTCTAATCTCTCCTTACACTGAGATCCATAAATCAGATGATTTGTTCTCCTTGAGCCTATATGTCAGTAACAAAGGCCCAATCAAAGCAGGCCCACTGGACAGAACAATACATCCTCACAGTCATCACATTCATTGTTCACCTGCTCTCGGTTCCAGTCTCTTAGTCTCACTTGTGTCCCTTCTTCCAAAGTTTTTGGTGAATAAAGGCAGGGAGCCATACAAAAACAGTAGCTCCTGGAAGTCACCATAACTCAAGGACATGATTAAAGCCAGAGGCCTACTACTACTGACCTGATTGATGACCCCAGCCAGTGTCATCCTGACTGTCCTTAAAAATAATAAACCTCTAGAAAGGACAAAATCTACCATTTTTTCTTGTGCCCTCCCCCAATAAGGGTCAATTATGATAATGACTTTAGGTTTCAGATAAAAACATGGCATCACTCAAGTATTTGAAGATGTTCAGTAGAATAATCTCAAAATTAAATTCTAAAAAGCATTTTGTTTATATTTTACCAGCTGTCATGTGTTTTAGGGACTTTTCCAGAAAACTACTAATTGAAACTTGTAGAATCTAGCTCCTTAAGAAATATTATCCATCTGTATTCGGTGTACACAGTATGCCAGTGAAAATGTACAGAATATTTCACATGAGAAAGAATCTATTGTCTGAATTGAACATACATCCTCAACATTTCAGATCCATTATACATAGAATTCTAAACCAACCCATCTTTCCTTACCCTTACCCAGTTTTTAGTAGTAGTCACAATTAACTATCAGATATATCAGGGAAGGCAAACATGACCTGTATTCAGTATTCTGAGTCAATCCTTTTTCACCTAGAAATACAGATAAAACCCAAGGAAGGATGAGATCTCTGGAGGTAACTTTGTGGACCTGTGACCTAAGTAGGGTTGCCATGCTTCACAGAGGCTGGTAGTACTCACAGGGCACTATCTGGGACATTGAACAGCTGCCTGTGTAGAGGCCACCATGCTGCCTATGGATGTCCTTCATTTTGGTGTCCTCATACAAGAGCCCCTTCTAGGCCTGGTTCTTTTGTGTACAAAGAATTACTAACCCATCAACATCTCTAGTCTATATTGTCCATTCTTTTCCTAAAGCCAAATGAGTATCACAAACATGAGCATTTGTATATTTTGTTATTGTATAGTATATGGTTTTCATGTGCACACTAATTCAGTCACTGGAAGCTAGCTGTAGCCTCTCAGTTTCATAGGGAAATACTGAGTAAAGCTTGACTTGAATTCAGACCAATATCCACACCATGATGTTCCACCCATACACTTGATGTTTACTGCTCAGACTGTGGGAGCATGTGTTGCATTTCTTTGAAGATTTTCTTAGTTAACGATATGGTAAACAGGATCCTGTTATCTAAGCAGACATGCTTTTTTCCCAAAGATACTTACTCAGTATCTGTCCTATGTTAACTCAGCTTGGTGCCAACTCTTCCTGTTGCTACTAGTATGAGGTGAGAGTTATAGACTCATAGCTTCAGCATATGTACTACTGAAAGATAGTGTGCACAGAATGTACTCCAGAAGAGGTCAAAGCTTCCGTAGGCTGAACCTCAAAAGATCCAGGACAAGTAGAGGGACAATCCAGTTGAGAATAGTCCACCGTATGGCATAGCAGATGGTATTGGTGCTTTTGGTCCACCTGAGGTTCACCTGCCAACAGCTTCCTAGGTTTCTCTTCCAGCAAATATTATCTAGACAAGGAACTGTTCATCAAAGAGCAGGGAGCTATCATCTCCAGGAGTGGCCTCAGACAATGAAAGCTTCTGTGCCCTCAGCAGGACAGTTCAGAGACATTTCCATATAGCTTCTCTGAGGTCCCAGACAGTAGCCTGACCATGAACACATCCTTGATCCACTTTGCCCCTGCCCTGTTTCCCCACAGATAATCCATTTGCACCCATAACTTTGCTGCAGTCTGTGCTTTGGGGCAGCCCACACTGGGAGAAATGGGTCTGTAAGACTTTGTGTCCTGTTCAGATTAATGTCGCTATGGCTGGAGGGGGCAGGAGATGAAGCCTTCAATGAGCCCCATGAGTGTGAGTTGCTGGGAGGTTCAGAGGAAGGCAAGAGCTAGGCTGGACCTGTGGAATCCATGGAAGCTGTTTAGGAAGAATTATTTTCCTATTGTAGAATCAGCACTTCTAAAGAATTAACCAAAGGGCTCTTGCATGATCCAAGGGAGAAATGCTCAGGGCATAGAAAAAGCAAAGACTTCAAGAGGAGCTGGAGTAAAAGTGAGGGAGAAAGTGTAGGGCCTATGATGTAGGGAAAGAAAGATGAGAGAAACCCACAACGACTCCCAGATCTGTGACCTAAAAATTTGTAAGTGGTATTGTCTCCAGATGAGGGAAGAAAACCAGTTTTTCATATAGGAGATCAGAAAGTCTAAAAATCCAAGTAGTCCAACTCCATATACATAAATATCTAAATATATGATACAGTTATTTCAATGTGAATATGTAGCTAGATTAAAAATAAATTGATAATTTACTCAACATCTTTTACTAATTTTTAATCCACTTTCCCTGGTATAATTTCTTTCTCCAACTTCTGTTACTTAGCAAATTTCTATTAGTAAGACTTAATACAAGGGGCTGGGGAGATAGCTCCATGGCACAAGTGCCTGCCTGGCAAGTGCAAGGTCGTGAGTTTGAACCCCAGTCCCACAAAATAAATAAATAAATAAGACTTAGTACAGAAGCAGATTATTATAGAGAAAGAAATCTAGATGGTTTCCTAGGTTAATTTGCCTAGGAAATTATACCAGTATCTGTATAAACTGCTACTCTGAAAGTGAGAAAAATGACTTCTAATTGATCCTCTCTTCACCTTCATCCTCCCAGCCTTTTGTAACCACCAGGCACAAGGTACAGTGAGTTTTTCCCATCACTTCATGTTTGTTTACCTCTCATATTAACAGGTTATTTTGTATTGTTCCCTATTTCTTTGTGGAAATTAAATTTCTAAATGAGGAACTCCAGTAACCTGCTCAGGTTTTTTGCTACATGCACTAGAGTTTTGCACTATATCATCACCATGTCTAAGAAGAAAGGTCCTGTGGATTTGCTTTACTGAAGTAATCATGTAATGCCTGTTTTGCCTACCAGAAACCAGCCATAACTAGAGAATCAAGGAAGGCTTGTCCTCAAAGCCCTTTGTGACCAGCAAGAATAAAAGACAAAGAGCAGCCAGGGAGGCCTTCAAAAATGGCTTTTGAGCTGGCAGAACCTGAGATAATTAAGCAGACTAATTGATAGTGCTGCTCTGAATAAACACTCTTAGTCTGCTCCGGTGGTCAGGCCTTTGTGCTGTGATTACAGCAGGTCTGCCTTGCACCACCTTCCTATTATGGCCCTAATCTTCTAATTTTTCCCTAGGTGTTCTGAAAGACAGTTTGGGTGTCAGAACTGGTGTCGTTAAGCTTTGCTTGAACGTGGGGGAGAAAAGTGCTAGCCTCTGTAATCAGAACTGGTTTTGAACAATAAACTTGCATTTCTTTAAGTAAAAAATGAAATTGTGATCCCTTGGTGGATTGATCTTATTTTAGTATGAGAATTGTTTGCAAACTATAATTCTTAATCATTTAAACAAAATTGAACAGACTGAGTTTGTTTCAAAAGTGTCTGTTTCTTAACTCATCAGTTCTCCATTCTTGGACTTACAAGAAATAAAAAAAAAAAAATAGTTTTCAAATCTCAGGGCATTGACTTAACTTCTTAACTGGCAAGGCTTAGAGTTCCCCTTAAGGTGCTGACTCTTAGAATTAATAGGGTCTGAACAGCAATGAGCAATTCTGAATTGCACCACAAAGTTCCTCATCTAATCAGCAGTCACATGCTATGTTCACAACTGTGCCAGATACAATGGTAAGAGCACAAGGACTCGTGAGGTCACAGTGAAAGAACCAGTGACTCTTATGACTACTTGCGGGGGATGGGGGAGCTTGCTAAGCCCTGCTAATTATAATTGCTTGGAGAAAACTGTTGTGAATTCTAGAATATTTTTACACAGATGGACATTTGTTGCTTTATATGTATTTGTGTTTCATATTTTCACATCTATAAACCACACTAGCCAAAGTCTGGAACACTGTGTTGTTAAAAAGATAAGAGTGGCTTATAATTTAGCCCATTAATTATGTGGCTATAAAGAAGAACTTCTCAAGTACTTAAGGATGCTTTGAAACCATTTATTCTAACAAAGGTAAACTTTAATTCTGTCTGCCTGCCTATCCATTCATCTGTTGAACAAATATTTATGTAGCACTTATTCTGTGCCAGGCCCTGTGCTAGGCATGGGAGAAAGTAGAAATGACTCAGACATGGATCATGTCCTCAAGGCCTGTGAGGTCAGCAGGAGAAAGAAAATGTGTATACATTGTTTGCAGTACATGCAGCGAATGACAAAGAAGGTAGCATATGACACATAAAAAGCACTTAGCATACCACCCTACACCTGTACATGGTGAGTAGGCATTGGTACTGTCATCCCCATCACTGATGGAGTTCTAGTGGGAAGAGAATACTCTTGTTATATAGATTAGCATTTTTTGTTTTCTAGAGCAGCTAGAATTTCACCTAGTCTTTGAAAGCTGGCAAGGTTTAGAATATTTAGAGTTGAGAAGACTGGCCAAGAAATAATGTAAAGTGAAGACACTGAACCAGAAAAATAGGAAGCATGCTTTAACTGAAATTTGGAATGCATATGGTGGTGAACATCACGAAGTTCAAATGAGATCAAAAATGTAAAAATACTTAGGAGCTGCATGAAATGATTTGCTGAGATGTGGTAGTGGCAATAGTGGTATTAAAAGCTTTGCAGTATGGAAGTGAATTGTTAGGAGCCATGTGTGGGAGCATTAAGCAGGCACTGTGTGAAGGATATGTTAGAGACATGATGGAGAATGGGAATAGTGCTAATGATCATCTGAGCAAGAGGAAAAAAAAGACAGAATGAAACTACACTGTCCCTTGCTGGTGTCTCAGACATCAGCTCCAGACTGTCTTCTGTGTCCATTTCTCTCATACTCCAGACCTAAGATGCTGCCACCTTCTGCTCACTGAAAGTAATCAGTCTCCATTGACTCTTCAGTAATCCTACCAGTTTCTATTTGAATATATCCAGTGACAGAGACCTCATTATTCACTAGGAAGCCTGTTCTATCACTGATAACTTTTGATGCTTAAAATGTCTCTCCTTATACCAAACTAAACTGTTGCACTCTTACCGTTCTTGCTTGTCCCTTGATGACACATACTATCCAACCCCATTCTTCCTCAGATTTTTATATTCCCTACCTTACATTTGTCTTTTTCTTTTCCTCATTCTAGTTATGATGGCTGTATAACAAACACCCCAAACTTTAGTGCCATAAAACAGCCAGTGACCAATATCCCTGATTCTGTGGGTTAGGGATCCTGTCATGACACAGAGAGGATGGGTTATCTCCATTGTCTGGGGCTTCAGAAGCCTTGGAGGCTATAGGTTGGAGTCATCTGAGCACTCCTGTCTCCATGGCTGTGATTGGAGCCAGCATCAGTAGGGTCTTCCCATGTAGAGTCACAGAACAGGACAGTTTGAGCATCTTCGTAGCATGGTGCTGGGTGCTGAGAGCAATCTGGCTATAGGGGAAAAGCAGGTAGAAACCATGTCACTGTGGTTGAGCCTTAGGAGTTATATAGTATCACTTCCACTGCATCCTGTTTACTGAGGTTTCACTGGTAGGAGAAACACATTTGGTCTTTTTGGGGATATGAAACTCCTAAAGAAGCATATGAGACTAGAAATATTGCTGTGGATTAGTTTTGAAAATATAGCCTACCACATTCCAACCTGCCCCAAGATAAACCAGTTCCCAGTGTTCTGTGCTCAGCTGTTTTCCACTTTCTCTGCAGTGTCTTATTTGCTATTGTCACCCTCTCTGTTGGCATCCTTTCTACTAACTCCTAAATCTTTTGCTGTCAGAAGGCTGGACAAAAGACTCACAGGGATTGGGAGGTGGGCCACTCAGTGAATATCATAACTCAGGCAAGTGGAACTGAGAGGGAAGTGACATTTGCTGAGTACCTGCATGTGCCCTGAATTGAGTGTGCTGTGGGTTCTCCCCAAAGCACGCAGCAGTCCTGTTCATGCTGTCCACACAGCTTCAGCACCCCTGGAATGACAAGGAGAGTAACTATCTGTATGGGAAGAATTTGGAAGCGGAACATTTCTGCACTCACAACTGATCATGTGCAAATGAAGAGATTTCTGAAAGACATCCCATGCTCCAGTTTATAGAAAGCCCTGGTTAACTTACAGGGACAGAAAGAGGACCATTTTGTTGATACAGTTAAAAATGAGTGCCCACTAGTGTGCTCAGTGATAATCAGAAAAAGGGAAGATGGCATGGCTCCAGCCCCCATGGCTAGAGTTCAGGGCAGTCTCTCCACTGGCTTCCCATTCTCATGGCAGATAAGGGTGAAAGAAAGTCCCAGACACATGTACAGGTTTGTAAAGACTGCGGGTAGCCTGTGTCCAGAATGCACTTGCAGTTAGCCCCCACTGACTGAAGAACTCTGAGTTGGCAGAATCTCAAGAGGAAAATACTGCTTTAGTATTAAATCAAAGAGCACAGACAGCCAGGCATGGTGGCACACACCTGTAATCCCAGCACTTGGGAGGCTGAGGCAAGAGGATCAGTGTGAGTTTGAGACCAGCCTGGGTTACAAAAGGGAGCTCAAGGCCAGCCTGAACTGCATAGTAAGACCCTGTCTCAAAAAAAAGACAAGCACAGGCTTGGAGTGGTAGTTAAGTCTGACATCCTGACAATTCAAGCTGGCCTTGGGCCCACTATGTAGTCCGGGCTGGTCTTGAACTTACAGGGATCCTCCTACCTCAGTCTCCAGACTACTAGGATTATAGGCATATGCTACCATACCAGGCAACATTCAGAAACCAAGAAAAGCTGGCCCATATGTGAACATCAGAAGGTGCCTGTTCAGTTCTTTCTCTCCAAGTTCTGTGACCTATGGCAGTTTTGTTAGCTTTTCAGAGCCAGTCTGTTCATATTTAATAATAAATTGTTAATTTTTATTTTACATGGTTAGACATAGCAGAGGCAAATGGGGGCTGATACATTAGTTATGCTAACTTATACCCTACAGTTCCAAAAATGATCTGAGATGATCATAGAACAATGCATGGTGTTTTAATTTGGAAAAAAAAAAGACAGAAGACTCAAACAAAATAAGAAGACTGGAAAAATAGTTAATCAAGCCAGGCAAGTAAGGTTAAGGCACAAGTCATATTCATAACAAGGCACAGACAGACATTTCCTTTTGGAATTCCCACTCAGTGTTTCTACCAGGAACTTACATTTAATACGCCAGATCCTGACCACCCTACATAAAGTAACCCCACACAGATCCCTGCTTTTTCAGTTTCTGCCTGTGTCCCCTACCCCTATACACCATTTATCATACCTGACATACTATATACAGTACTTGATATGATATATCTACTAATTTGTCTTCTAGCGCTAAACTGTAGCCTTATGAGCATAAGGACATAGGTTTTATTGCTGAATCTCAGGGCCTAGAAAAGTGTTTGCTGTTCATAAATATTTGCTAAATGAATCAATGAGTAACCTCACAGTGTTAGCCAGAATAATGTGCCTCCAAAAATGTCCATATTTTATCCCCTGTACCTGAGTATATTACATGGCAGAAGGAACTTTTCAGGTGTTAAAATGAGAAAATTGTCTTGGATTATGTAGGCATGGCCAAGTCATCACAAGGGTCCTCATAAGCAGAGGGATGCAAGAAAGTCAATGTTGAGAAGAAATTTAAAGGTGATCAGCTGCTGGCTTTGGACATGGAGTATAGGCTGTAAGCCAATGAATGCATGTACTTGGGAAGTTAGCAAAGGCAAGGAAACAGCTTCTCCCCTTTATCATAGGTCTGTGACACCTAAGTTTACGCAGTGAAATCATTTCACTTTCTAGTCTACAGGCCATAAGATAATGAATCTGTATGAGTTACTCTAGCATCAGTAAGAAACTGATATATCTCCTTACCCTTGCTGGTTGGTGCCCTTCTCTGAAGTAGGGGCCTGGTCTTTCATGATCTCAAACATCACAGGAGCTCATTATTCCTGGAGCATAGTAACTTGGCTTTTACACAAGCTCCCCGACAGAGCATCATTCCTTTCCATGCTACCCACAAGGCCTGCTGTATGAGGATATCACTGGACACAGCTGGGTTTTCTTGGAATGTCCCAAATATAAGAGCCAAGAACTGGAGATCTGTTAGGAAATAGTTCACTTTTCATATGTGCGAGATTTTCAGCCATCATAGAAAAAGACAGTAACTTCATCCCATTTACTTCAACACTGTGCAGACTACTGCACCTCTGCCGTTTCGGGGACTTACATGGAATGTTCTTACAAGATGCCTCAGGGGTCCCAGAGCTGGCTGAAGGCATAAGCAAAGCCAAAAACCCAAGGAACTAGGAGAGCAGGCTAGAAGATTTACCAGCACTACAGGAGATCAGACTGAATGGTTGCAAGCTAGAAGTTGAGACCAAATTGACAGAAAATAGGCCAGAAGTACATGGGAGGGATTATAGAGTCAGGAACTACCTCAGCTGCTTTTTCAGGCTAAACGAGGTATGGTATACAATGGTTTTAATACCAGAGATTAGCTTCATGCCCACACAAATCACTGGTTTTTTGCCTAGCTGTATTTTCCTATAAGCCAAAGAGTGTTTTCAGGCACTGCGCAGGAGTATTACTGTTGTTCCTAAAGAATCTAACTTTAATGAGTAGAAATGAATATCCTACTAAGATCTGAAGTTGTGGAGTCTGAACAAAAACACTTTGAATTCTGGTAAAATTAAGAGGATCTCACAGGGTAGTATACAGAAGTTCAGATTTGACTTTTCCCATCTTCCATGTATTTTTTAAAGAAAACTCTATAATTCATGCCTGATATGAATAAGACCTTTTTATATTATAAACATTTAGGTTTAAAGTGATTATAACTGACAGTTAAGACCAACAGGAGTCAGTAGCCTGTTAATGGACAAATTATCCGTATTTCAGGCTGGATCAAAAGTAAACATCCTTTACAGTCCTTTTAGGTCTGCATTAGTCTGTGAGGAAGCCAAGAGTCATGTACAGGTCCTCCTAACCTCCTTGTATTTTCTGGGCTCATTTTTATAGTGAATATTTTTCCAAAAAAATAACACCTGCATTTCTCAACCATTTTCACATCTGAGATCTAATGGATTTTAATCAATATTCTGACTTCATCAGAAGAGTATTTTCAAATACTAAATCTGTGTTGTTTTGTAATCTGTCAGATTAGTGTTTTGCTAAATAATGGTATAAGACAGGAGCAATTCTAATGAATTGCACTCTATTACTTTTATTTTGCCTTTATTTTTTTGCCTTTATTCTTTAGGAGAAATGGTGAGTTTATACCACTTAATAAATTCTTGGAAAAGTTTAATCTTGCAAAGTGTTTTAAAGGATAGTGCTATATTCCTGAATATCTGCATGAGAAGATGTTGGTAATTTGGCAGGAACACAAGCAGTAGGGGAAAGGAAGTCAGCATTCTGAGCCACAGAGTAGGAAAACTTGTCACAGCAGCAGTGGTGTCCCTTGTCCCTGAGATTATGAAAGCATATTAGAAATTAGCTTTAGGGAGAAATGCCTTCTGACTTCTCATTGGTTCTAAAAGGCAGTCAGTTTTAAACAAACACAGACCGCTTTTGGGAACCTGTGTAATAAACTCAGACACATTAATCTCCACTCGTGTCTTTAGTTAGGGTCTGACCTCTAACTCTCCCAGCCTTAATGGAAGGAAGTGAGGGCCCACTGACATTAGCTAGCCAAAGTTTGTGTAAAGGTTCACATGTGCCTATAATCGAATAAATGTCCTTCTTCAACTTGAGCTTTTATTGTGTTCTGTAAGTCAAAAATGTCTCTGTATAACACAATACAAGATTGTGTTATTATCTGTATGTACATGTGTACCTTAACAGTATTGAGCTAATCATAAAACATGACATAAGAGAAAAGAAGAGGTCACCTCCTAATTGGTCTCCAGACAAAGTACTGCCTTTAAAGAGTCATAAGTCTGCATGGTCTGCTGCCTCAGCTGCTAGAAAATTGTTACAACCAAAAGCATTTCACCAGATCTGCCCAAGTTTTAGTTGCTTTGTATGTCACTAACAGAAAACTAGCTTCCCTACCAACTGTGGGAAACTGATAAGAATGAGAAGAGGTGAAAAATGTGAAAGTAGGGTGGGCCAGATAGCTCAGCAGATTAAAGTGCCAGCTTAGGCAGATGCAGGGACTGGGGTTCCCACCCCTGGGGTAGGTTGAGACAGCAACTGAGACTGGGCATGGTAGCATGTGCCTGTAATCCTAGCACTTGAGAGGCTGAAAACAGGAGGATCACTACAAGTCTGATCTGTGTAGTGAGACCCTGTAGACCCTGTACTAAAAATATATATATTTTTTTTAAAGTGAAAGTACCCAACAGAGCCTGCATATGAATGAGTTATCAGTATTTCATAAGAGAGCTGCTTTCTGGATAAAAGAACAGGTAGACAAAGATGTCATACTACATGATTGTATTCTTAACAACATCCATCAGAAACAGGATACATTCAAGAAGTAAATGCTAACTGTGGTTATGGAAAAAACTATTTTGGTATAATATGAAGTTAAAATGAATAAAATAGTCATAAAAATAAGTTAGAAATTTTTAAAAGGAGATAAAGTAGTAGGAACTTGCCAAGCACCACATCCTGATTCTTATTCAGTTACTGGTGTCTCTCAAGTGCACCTGGGTAAAATATGAGGTGAGCATAGATCTTTAATGACTGCCTCCCATCCTAGGTTCCTGCTGCAAAGATGACAGACCATAGAGGAAAACCAGGGTTCATGTTAAAAACCAATGGAAGTTGGCATCCCACTCGGGTAACAGTGGGCAGTCCTACTCAGTATTATACAGATCATGCCAGGTTGAAGAGAACACTAAGTGGGCCCTCTCTACTTCCCTCCTGAGAAAAAGCTGAGCCCATAACCCTGACCCTATGGCCCACTGGGAATGGCACCCAGGGACTGAGGGTTTATGTGGATGAAGGTTCTGTCACCTTTCCACACCTTGTCTGTCCTCAGACTCAAACCCCATAGAGGAAAAAGTGAGGGCTTCTTTCCAGACCCCTCAGTAGAAGCCTCCATCTGTCCCCTTAGCTGTGAATGTGACATGTGCTCCCCCTGCACCATGCTGAGGACTAGGCACACAAAGTGTGCAGCTTTGTCCTGGATACCCTGGAGCCAGAGCAGACAAGGAAGGGAACCTAAAGCACACTGGCATCAAGGAAGGCAGGAGGCTTCTCAGGAAGGAGTCTGTAGTTTCTGGAAAAGAAAGGTGAGTGAATGCTTGGCAGCCATGTTCACTGTGACTTCCTGCCCTTACACTCACTGCTCTGTGTTGGCTGACTTTAGGGGCAAGGTGAATTCAGTAAACCATTGCTGCTGTTCTCTTGATTTTTAAGACTTCATTCCTGTCGTAGTTTCCTCCTCTTGCTCATCCACTCCTTGCCTCAGTCACAGTGAATTATGTCAGCATAATCCCATGCTTGCTTGTTGTCATGACTCTGGTCTCCACAACCCATCTCATCATATTCGTCAATGCCTGCAAAGGTAGTTGGAGGGTCTCTGCCACCCACGTACCAGTGCACTACTGGGTGTTTGAAGCTGCATTCCTTCCTGGTGCCTCCTCTGAAAAGATGCCCATTATGTATCCGAAAGGAAACTTTCCTATTTGGGGCCTCAGAAATTCTCACAGTCCTGTGCAGTTTGCCCAATGAGGCACTAAAAAAAGTGGGGCTGCCAAGGCTAGGGAGTATAGGGTGGTGGTGGCAGCCCAGACCTAGTTTTGGTAGGCACAGTGGCCATTGCTCCAGCAGCCCAATATCTCCAGGAAAGAAAAGGAAAGCCCTGTACACTTGGGGGGAGCACTGCATTTATTCCTGGAAGTTTCTTGTTACATCATTACACAACTCAGATGGTTTGCTTTTAATTGTCTGCTTGTCTTGTTCCATTTGACCTATAAAAATGCTAACGTTCCTTAACTAGATTCCTCTCAGAGACTTGAATGTTTCTTTGTCAGGTCATATAGTATATTTGACAATAATCGCCAGGATCCCACCGGGCTGACAGCTGCTCTTCAGGCCACAGATCTGGCTGGAGTTCTGCACATGCTCTACTGCATCCTCTTCCATGGCACCATCTCAGACCCTAGCACGGCCAGTCCTAAGGAGAGCTATGCTCAGAACACCATCCAAGTTGCCATTCAGAGTTTGCGTTTCTTTAACAGCTTTGCAGCACTGGATCTGCCAGCTTTTCAGGTACCACGTCTTGTTTTGCATTGCTGTAATTCTATCCAGGGAGTTAGTATTTTAATGTGGATATGATGTGAAGTTCTTCTCTAGGATTGGGACATGACAATAAACTGTAATAAATGGAATAGTATATCTGACAGTCATGAAGCAACTGTCTTCTGGGAATTGTACTAGATCCTCTGCAGTCTTCCTGATATGTTTTTATACCATACAGATGGAGACACTGGTGGTTAATAGTTTGCCCTGAGTCGGAACTAGTTATCGATAACTCTCTGCCCCTCAAAGCTCACCCGATGCCATACAGCTCTTATAAGCCTCCTCAATTGAATTCTTTAGATAAGGTATTATCTTCCCATCAACTTTTAAATATGAAGAAAAGAAATGGTTTCTTAGGTAAACAGAACCAAAATTAGATACATTATTTTGATAGAAATCACTGTCTATCAGTGATTTAACTTGAGTTGTGTTCAGCATAATGTATGTGCAGTTAAATGTACAAACCCCTATAAACTCTGGTTTTTTTTTTTAACTAAAGAGAAAAGAATCACTTTATGCCGGGCGTGGTGGCTCACGCCTGTAATCCCAGCACTCGGGAGGCTGAGGCAGGAGGATTGGTGCGAGTTCGAGAAAAGAATCACTTTATAATTAAACTCTCAGCTTATTTTTTTATGATTTCAAATATATTTTATTTAAGTTATGCTACTTTGAAATGAATAGTGGAAATGTTTACGTAACAGGTCTGAAACAATTCTGTACTATAGTAATAATGGTAATTATTTTTTTCTACTCTTTTGGGATAACTCAGCCAGCAGGAGATGGGTTCCACACTATTCCCATCTGAGTAGTTAAAAATACCCATGTAGTAACACAGAAAATGGCCACTAGCTAGCACAGTATTGCCATATTTGTCATGAAAATTTGGTGTTTCAAATGGGTCTGTCTTGCTGCAATTCGCTGAACAGTTCCACTCTTGAGAATACTGAGTAGTGCATATTTGCCCAAGGGAAACATCATGAAGGTATGTATGACAGGACTGTAGTTGACGGCAGACACTGATCAATTTTGTCGCTCTCAGGCCAGTGGAGAATTGCTGTGCGTGTTCAAGGTG
>PVJA010008281.1:21662-65182 GCA_004027025.1 Myocastor coypus
CATTCCACTGTGCTAAACTCTCAGTTTAAAAGCAGATTTTTTTTCATGTAGGAAAATCAACTTTCTAAAACAGTGAACCTTTGGAATAGAACAAATTCCAAATAGACTTTCTCTTTCAGTTTATTAACTGTCAAGTGGTTTCCTTAAAAAAGGAACAAACTTGGCAGATGATGAATCCATAATTTAGATAAATAGCTTTGCTCAGAGACAAAAGGTTATAGAGACACAAACATGAAAACAGTTCTGTTTGCCATCCTGAGATAAAAGAAACACTTGTTCTATAGCTGCTGACAAATGTGTAGTTCTATATTTCACGTCTTCCTGTCATCCTGGTCTCAATGGGAAATTAATATGCTATATCATTGCTTCTGAAGCATTCAGATTTATACAATTGGATTATCCACCTTAGAAACAGAAGTGCCTCCCTCAGGGTTGGTGTGTTTCTGTTTTCAGAGCTGCTGAGCCAGCCTTAGATGGTAGCCGCATGACATATAGAGTTCTAGGAGTTTACAGCAGTACCTAAGTGGGAAATAGTTGCCCAGAAAAAGCCAGTGATTCTGCCTCTGACTTCACAGTAACATCTGTATTTTACGAAGGCCCAAGTCTACTATATTCTGTCTAGAAATACCTTAGAATTCAAGAGGCCCTAATTTTGTCCTTAAGGTGTGTCCAGCATTCTACCCGTCAGGTTGGTCTACAGCTCATGAAAAGACAAGTATCTAAAAACTCCTGGGCTTTCTAGCTAGGGTTAAATCCATACTGCTACAGGGTGTACCCCACCCTAAAGTATGGGGTCTTACTTGCTGGGTCCTTGGGTCCCTTTCCTATTCTGCTTTGCTGCTCACTCACTCAAGAGCCCTGCTGAATTTGTAATAGCCAAATCTTGGAAACAACCAAAATGTCCATCATTTGAAGAATGGTTGAAGAAAATGTGGTATTTTTCTACAATGGAATATCACTCAACTATAAAGAATGATAAGCTGGAAGACTTCATATATAAATGGATGTATATTGAACATATACTCATTAGTGAAATAAATCAGACCTACATGTGTAAATATCGTATAGTCTCCCTAATATAAGAACTCTAAAAGTTTTTCTTTCCTTACCAATATCAATTGGAAGGTGTGTCATGCCCACACCCTGTGCTCTGTATAACTATTGTGAGGACAATATGCAGTGTGTCAACTGTTTAAAAAAAAAAAAAAAAAAAAAAAAAAAAAAAAAAGCCCTGCTGAGCTCTCTGCTGGCCTTGAGGCACAATGGCCAATAATGTTAGGAAAATCAAAGACATGGTTCTAGAATCCTTCATACCTATCCAAGATAAAAACCAAGGTTTCTCCTCCCCAGACTCTTGCCATTTCACCCCAAAGTGTGCCCCTTCTTGAGTCACTTTTCCTAGAAACATCAGGAGAAGGCACTAGGTGGCCAGGAGTAGTCAGCTGTCCTCAGAATCCAGGTCCTGTCTTGATACAGGGTGGCCTCTCCTGTTTATTGCAGGGCTGTGGGACCTTGGCTTCTTTATTCTCTATTTCTCATGAAATCTATTTCCTTCTTTTCTTCCTTCTTTCTGACCCTGTTGTGTCTATCCTTTCTTCATTTATTAGACTCAGTCTTGCTGCCACTGTTCCTCATTCTCTCCTCAGCCTTACCTCCAGGTAACCCTACACTATAGCACAGCCTGGGCTGGACTCCTGCAGGACCTTCCTCCCCTGTTGCTCTGACTTCACAAGGTCCTGGCTGCTATGCCTTTGGTTGTACTGTTACATGTCAACCACCCTGCTATTTGATTGAGCCTTAGCCTTCCAGATTGAAAAAGATGAAAAAAGAGGCTCCCCTTTCCATGAGAGAAATATCAGTGATCTGTGGCCATTTTTGAACTGCCATGCTATTCAGCAAGCTAAAGTGACACTTCTCTCCACCCAACCACTGTGAATGTGGAATACAAGATCAAGCCTGTGCCTGATAAACACTGGGGATGGTATCACAGTGTAGGTACAGTAGAGAGAAAAGGATTATTTTTACGATAGGCATCATCAGGGAAACTCATGTTTAGGCCATTGAAACAACTTATATGTCAGGAGTTAAGTTTGTGAATGGCAAAAAAAAAAAAAAAAGATGTCAGATGAAAAGACGACAAACATCTCAATAAGAGTCTCACCTGAGAGACAACCCTAGGGTTCACAAAGAAATTGGAAAAGGAAACTGATCCATGTGAGCCACATCAACCTCACAGGAAGCAGAGCTGCCATACAGAAGTGCCATCAGCCGAGCCTGGGTCTGGGTCCGATGAACTTGGCCTGGATCCACTACACCCTTTAGATAGATAAGTCATCTAAACTCCTAAGGCACAGGAGTTTAGGTGACTTACAAGCCCCATCTGTAAATCAGACTAAAAACACTTACCTTTCTCTGCTGGGTAGATGGTACATGCCTGGAGTGTGAGGCATAAGGATCATGAGTCTGAAACCAGCCTGGGCTACATAGTGAAGCCCTGTCTCAAAATATACATACTTCACAAAACTGTAAGGATTTGATGTAACTACAGGGCTAGAGGTATAGCTCAGTAGCTTAGTACTTGCCTAGCATATATAAGGCCCTGGGTTCAATTGCCATCTCCATAAATAAAAAGATTGCAGCACATAGTACACACTCAGGATATTAGACTGACTCAGCCTCCTCAAATGGAGAGTTCTCCCAGACTATCTGGAAGATGCAGAGTCAGCTAACTAGGGGCTGAAGGCAACGTTCCCAGTGTATCCCACCCTTCTTGGGCTACAAGCTGACTGTTTTATGCTAGCTGCAGTGTACAACAGGAGCATGAGCAGAGCCATTAGCATGTTTTCTTAGTAGAGTGCATCTCATTGTACACTAGTAAGGCTGTCAGGATATTCTCCTTGTACTCAGACTATGACTTCACTGTGAATTCATACTAGCACAGCTGGCCCTGAGACCAGGGACATTGTAGATTGCATTCACAGTGACAGTTTTTACAATTGAAGGTGGTCTCAAGAAACAAATCAATGTAGTGACTTGACAATTAATTCTGGCTAAAAAGGAAATATAGTTTCATTGAAAAATTGCTTTAATTTTTATATTCAAACTTACGTGCTCTCTGACCTGCTCTTATCAGTGAAGGTTAAACAGGGGGCACTGGGTCACAGTATGCTGGACACAGCTAATTAAATAAGGGCTGAGTGAGAAGGTGTCACTGCATGATTTAGAACTGCAGAGCCCTCCTGAAGCCTCTTTGGGGCTTGAAAAGCATTTTTTACTTTGGGGCAATGAAATAGAGACAGAAGGCACTCTTCATACCAGCAACCATCTCGTTTCAACAATACCCACTTTACCCACTGCTTGGCAAAGCAGAGTCACCAAAACATCCAAGCTGCATCACATCTGCCCTGGTTCAAGCCCACTCAGACCTCAAATCAGGAGATGAGTCTCAAAGGCAGCCTTTTCCCACAGCCTGCAGCCAAGCTTCATTCCAGTGTGAGCCGCAGTGTGTTCTGTGGGCCTCGCCTCTCCCCTTTGGCCTCCTGTCGCTCTGTCTGTTTGACATGTTTATTAAATAGAAGCTCCAGGCTGCACAGGCAGCCCCAGCTCCCCAAGCCCCGCCGGCAGCCTTGGCCTGTCTGCAGAAAGGATCCCAGGAGTCCAGATCTGAGGACCTACCCAGTTGGGAGGCTTGGGGGACTTTGGTTTTTCACATTTTGGGGGGAACTTGTGGTTTGTAGAGCTATTTATTTGAATGATCATTGTTCTTATTTGTATTTCTTTTCTATTTGAACATAGGTGACTAACTAGAAATATACATTTATCTCTGTATAAGAAAATATCCTTTCCTTCAAAACAGAAAGACTGGGCCAGGGATATATCTCAGCAGCACAAGTGCCTACCTGGCAAAAAAAAGTATTGGAAGTTAGCTAAGTGACATATTTATATACATTATAGAATTTTTCTATTTTTAAATTTTTTAGAATGTATATATATGAGAAAAATGCTACTAAAATAGAAATAATAAGCATGCTTTTGGAGACCATGTGTTACTGTACATGATGCCAGTATTTTGTCTGCTGTGTTCTATTTCCTGTCCCTTATCAGGGCAAACAGCAAGTGTGATGGTCACTAATAGAGCAAACACCCATGAGTACTACTGCGAAACATAGTCCTTCAGAACCTTTCCACACACTCAGCCTCACAAAAAGTGTACTGGCCTGGTCTGCTGTGCAATTTGCAGCCCAGCTCTCTCGGTGCTGAAAGTCCTAACCACTCCTATCTCTGTCAGTCTATTGTAGGAGCAGAGGGCTTGTCTCTTGCATTCCGGCACATGGCCAGCTCCCTGCTAGGCCACTGCAGCCACGTCTCCTGTGAAAGCCTCCTTCATGAAGTCATCGTCTGTGTGGGCTACTTCACTGTTAACCACCCAGATAACCAGGTAAGAGCCTAGAAGGTTCCTGGGCCAAACCAGGGCTGGCTGAGAACACAAGATACAAGAGTGACAAAAGGTAGGCTGGCCTGCTAGGGTGCATCTGCCCCCGTGGGGCCCCTTGGCCAGGATCTGCAGTTGTGTCTCTGGCTTCACCTCTTCCAAGATTTGATCAATACTGAGTAGCATTAGGGTCACCTCTCAGAGCTAGAAAGTGTCCAATGGAATCATCTTAAACTGCACAGAACCAGCTCCTCCCTTAGCACATAAACTTTACTGCCTGTTCCTTAGCACATAGATTTGATGCTGTGGTCACCAATTGTTTTGCCGTTGTTTGGTTTGGTGTTGGTAAGGTAGTTTTTGCATCTTTCAGCTTGGATCACTTTGTAAAACATATTAGTCTGATGTCTTCTAAAATTGTTCTTGGCACAAGTAATAAGACAAGGCTAAGTAAACTATAGTCTATCTGTTTGATATGTGAAGAGGAACGTCTGTAAATGACAATATATGCAAGATATAAAAAAACTTATAATAAATTTAAAAAGAAAGTCACAACAATATTGCTACAAAATAAAAGGTTGGTAAAAACAATAGCAGATGATAAATAAATAAACAAACAAACAAAATAAAATTGTTCTTGGCTTGGGCCAGTGAGATAGTTCAGCAGTCTAAAGCACCTACTTAGGCAAGCTTAGGCAACCACAGGGACCCTGGGTCAATCCCTGGAACCACATGCTGTGCCAGCCCCACCCTCAGGGCAGGCTGAGCCAGCCATAACATAAAAGAAAGAAAGAAAGAAAGAAAGAAAGAAAGAAAGAAAGAAAGAAAGAAAGAAAGAAAGAAAGAAAGAAAGAAAGAAAGGAAAGAAAGAATAAATAAATTAATTAATTGTTCTTGGGTCTTTGCTTCTACCTCAGTACTCACAGGTTTCCAAATGGTGTTGGATAGGAGTCTGAATGAAAGGCAGGACTCATTCTTCTCACTGAGTTCCAGACAAATTTCACTTTGAACTGCTTTGCTTGGTTTCTGAGCAAGATTTCATGTGTAACTAGGGCTTTACTGCCCTACAAAGGTGGAAAATCTGTAAATAATAAGGCAGTTTGTTTCTTTGTGTTTGAAACCAGAGTTTGGCATAACTAGCATATCAAATAGTCAGGACTTCTTGACAGACACATTTATCTAAAGCACCCTATGCATCCACCCTAAGTCCATGTATTTAGCTAAGAAATAGAACTCTGGACTCCCCTTTCACCTCACCAATAGCTTGCTATCTTTTACTTTAAGCAAGTCTCAGACTGGTGCACTTCCTAGGCTCCTCAGCCTGGAACAAATCAGACCAGGGCAGGAAGAGAGGGGAGCCTAGTGCAGGGCAAGAAGCTGCTCACTAAGAGCTGACATTGCTGCCTGACTGACAGGAAGAGCACAGAAAACAATGCAGGCTCAAGGCCTCAGAATCACAGCCTTCCAGGTACAAAGGACATTAAGCCCTGTGCTATGTTAGTGATCGCAAATGCCTGTCATGCTGACTCTGTATAGTGCAGAGGCCAAATGTGTGTCCTACATAGTCCCTATACAAGATTAAGAAATATGTGATCTGATTCAAAATGGCAATTCATAGAAAACATTGAAATACTTGTTCCCAAAACAAGTATCAAATAATAACCTCTGTTTCTCAGACCCTGTTGCAGGAGAGTGGGCAGCAGCTCTGTCTCATCCCCCAGCCGCGAGCCCTGGGTAGTGCCTCCCTGTAGCCCTCCAGGTAGAGGTGGATCATCCTTTTTGCAGACTTGGCCCAAGAGGTCCCCAGTCTCCTGCAAGCTGCTCTAGGAACAAGTCTAGATTTCTCTTCTTCCTGTGCTTTCATTCAAGCTACTAAATTGTATTTCCCCCTTTTAAAAAAGTTTTTTGGGGGGTTGATCCCTGGCACCACATGCTCGCCAGTCCCGCCCCCAGGCACACTGAGCTGAAAAACCAAGTCTGGGTGTGTTAGTGTACACCTGTAATCCCAGTACTAGGCAGGCTAAAAACAAGAGGATCACTATGAGTCCAAGCTATGTAGTGAGACCCTGCACAAAATATGAAATATAATAATAATTTTAAAACTATAATTTTCTTTTTTGAAAGGTTTTTGCTAATATTATTTGGACAAGATTCCATCCCTGTGTTTTGTACTATAAAGATAACAATATGGAATGTATTAACTATTGTTACTCTCCTACTAGCCTGTTTTGAAATTGTTTCATTGTTATTTTTACTTTTTTATCTTTAAAATTAAAGAAAAGCTTTTCTGGTTGTAAAACTCCCTTATTATTATGAAAAAGACAGAGCAAGAATGAAAAAGTGAGATAGAATTACAGCTCTTCCTGACCACACTGTCTGAAATAAGCAGGCTCCCTTCCCATCTCTTTCCCGGGAACAGCTTTACAGGCTGCACCTGTTTGCATCCTGCTCATCCACAGTCGCTCTCTTGCGCTCTCTCTCTCTCTCTCTCTCTCTCTCTCTCTCTCTCTCTCTCTCTCTCTCTCTCTCTCTCTCTCTCTGTCTCTCTCTCTCTTTCTCACTCTCTCTTTCATTTTAATGATGCACAGCTCTATCTTGTGTGGACATTCACAGTTTACCTGAAAGCTTCCTGTTTTATGTTGAAATGGTTCACTATATCATGACACTCAGCTGTGCTTGTAAAGAAATAAGAAATTTGTATATGTGTGGGACTGGGGAGATAGCTCCATGACACAAGTACCTGCCTGGTAAGTACAAGGTGATGTGTTCAAACCCCAGTCCTGCAAAAGAAAAAAGAAATTTATATGTGTGATAATATTGGTTGTGTGCAGTTGGTCTTGTACTCTGAATGGTAGGGATGTTTTACATAAACCAGTTTTTTGTGATAAAATGAGAAGACTCAGAATTATATTAGATTTCAGAGCGATTTTCTGCTGGATCATAGATTGTGTCTCAGATCTCACCAGCATGATCAGAGAGAGGGGGTATTTGTGTTTGGGTATTTGTGTTTCTTGATGGCCAGGTAGGAAAGTGGTGACTGAGCATGTTTGATTGGGAGAAAAAGAAACACTAGGCAATGAGCAGCAGAGAATGAGACTCAAACACTTTCCAGCTGAAGAAAAAGAGGATATGCTGGTAGGGTTTCATTACTGAAGGGACAGCTCACTCTCAGGAAGAACCGGAGAAGTGAAAAACGCCAGGCCTTGTGTTTCAACACCTTGCCTCCCAGAAGGACTGAACACTACCTGGACATGTGCTTTGTGTTGTAGGGAAACTCAGAGACATCATCTCAGGTCTAGGGAAATTGCTAAAATACAACAAATCTACAAGAAGTAAATGGCAAAAGTAAAAGAAATAAGAAATCAATAAAAAAGATAGTAATTGCCAAAAGGTGAGCCCTACCACACGATATGGAGTTGGCTGTTACTAATCACTACTCCTGTGTAT
The DNA here is from genome assembly GCA_004027025.1 of Myocastor coypus. Classification (NCBI taxonomy): domain Eukaryota; kingdom Metazoa; phylum Chordata; class Mammalia; order Rodentia; family Myocastoridae; genus Myocastor; species Myocastor coypus. The sequence goes on from PVJA010008281.1 coordinate 29,539, forward strand.
GCAGGGCTCTTCATACTGTTCTTCCCTCTGATGTCTTTACCTCTGAGCACTTCAGAGAGGCTGTGAAACAGGTTGTTCCCACCTCAGACAGATGAGGGCTTAAGCTCTCAGTGGTGCCCTAAGTCCCTTGAGACATCACAGAGGATCACTGGTAAACAGAACTATAAGGCAGGCTGCCGAGCTCACCAGTGCACTTTCCATCTCTCACGCTATTTAAAGGAAGTCAGGGCACCCTGCTTACCTGGCTGAAGTGTGTAATGGGCAGGGTGGGTGGATATAGACAACAGTGCACACTCACCAAGATGGTACACTGAGAAGCTGGGGCTCTGCCCTCTGGATGCTGATATGAAAGTCTCTGAGATATACTTTTGTGCCTCACCCAGGCAACTCTTACAGATTCTGGCATGGTGTAAGTAAACATGTTTCCTGAACACAATGGATCACAGTTTACAAATCAGAGGCCTGGGTTCTAGCCCTTGCTCTGCCGCTGGGATAAATTCTTTCTCCTCGCAAGACTGGAGCATCTTTGACTGTAGGGAAGCTGGTGGGCTTTAGAAAGGGATAATGCTGAGGGTCCTACAGCACTGTCAGTGACTTCATGCTGCTCAGTAATAGGGTTTAAAATGTATGAAAAGGGTACAGAGCGCCTAGCATGCATATGAGCCCCTCAGTTTGATCCCAGTACCATAAAAAAAAAAAAAAAAAAAAGTTTACATGGGCAAACTATGTTATAAATCCTTTACAAAACAAAGAAAAAGAAGAGGAGGAGGATTATACCAAATGGCCTTCCTGTGAGTGCAGAATCCAACTTTTAAGGCTAAGACTGGAACCACACATAGAGCAGCACTCTGGACCTTCTCAGGACTCCCCACCCCTCTGTAGGTTTCAGATCTTGGTAGGCCAGGCAGCTTAAGGAGCTGCCTGTCTGCTATGCTCAGCATTCAGACCTGAGATATAGGCTATCTCAAGGATACCTTGGCTCTCTCACTAGGAATAGTAGAAGCCCACTGGCAGGCACAGCATGGGCTTCTTGCTCTGCCCATTGTATCCAGCCCTGATGCTCCCCTACAGGAGCAGTTGCCAAGCAGGCTGCATAATAAGGGTAGCAAAGTTCCTGTAACTAAAAAAACTGATAGTATGCAGTTTTTAAAACAGCAGTTTTATCAAATTCCTTTCTGTTCTCCCCAAACCCAGTAATTTTCTAGAGAGCATTTACTGAGAGTATATAGTCAGTCGAGTCACCCCAGCTTCTGTCACATACTCATCCCAGAAAAGCTTCTGCCTCACCTGGCTCACCATGGGCAGTAGGGTAAAACCCCTTTGCCATTCACTTCCATTCTCTTGGAAGTGAATATAGCCTGTCCTACTCTCTCTAATCAGAAGAATTTCCTGGGGAATTTTTGATAGTTAATTTAATGTTTCTATATCATTAGTCTGGAGTCAGGTTAATTTGCAAGATCTGTTTTCGTTAGGGACTCATTAATTTCCTACTGGATAAAGAGCTTTTGTCTCCAAGACAAAATCCAAAAATGCTGCTGCAGCCCCAGGCAGTTTGATTAGGTAACCACTTTGCATAAAGGATTGAGATTTTTTTTATTTGCCACCACTTAGTCTATTAGCTGGAAGATTGGAACCCCCTGATACCAAGGATGACTTCAGAAGAGAAACCTAGATAATAAAATGCCCCATCCTTGGTGGAACCGATCATCTCATTCCTATAGTGTAGCAGTTTCTAATTAAAATGTTGTTGTTTTAATCAAAGCCTCCCTATATTTTATGGTACTTTCATGACTCTTTCTGAATTCTTTGCCATTTAATTATTATAATGAATATAATTAGTATGTGCTGTCAGTCCTTCACCTTATTTACATTTTGTATTGGATAATTAAATGTGGTCTGATAATTAAATTAACTGGAGTGACAGATTACTCGACTGCCTGCATATTGCTGCACTGGGAATAAGCACCTTCACACATCCATTCTGGTTAGTGCCTATGCTCTCCAGGTTCCAACTGTGGAGCTGCAGTCTGTAACAGTTGCAAGAAGGGGTCCCTTGACCACAGTGTCCCGTGCAGCCTCACCACTGTGAAGCCCATGCTGATCCTGTCTTCCGTTCTACAAGGTGCCAGGGCTTCTGACTCAGCCAGGCAGCCAGGCTTGGATGAGCAAGCATTGAGGTGCTGCCCAAGGCTGTGTAGCTCAGGTTTTCCAGGCCTGTGGAGGTAATTGATGACTTAGTGAGAAAAACACCAAAGTGTTAATTGACCAGGTGTTCCTAAATTGAGTGTGCTGCCCTCAGGTGTCAGTTGCCCTATACCCAGAAACTGGAAGTGCTTCTGAGTGCAGGGAACAAGAACAAAGTGGCATCGTAAGAGTGCTATTTAGGGCTGGGAGTGCAGTTCAGTGAGTAGCAGAGCACTTGTATACCAGGCCCAAGACCCTGGTTCAATTCTCAGCCAGAAAAAAATGGTAATTCTCCAGCATTCCATGCCAGCTTATAGGCGTTCCGGAGTGGCCAGGCTCCTGATCACACATTCTTATTGTGCTCTGGTCTCTCCCGATGGCGGCTGGCTGGTCTGGATCACCCTGTTGGTAAACTTACCCATCTCATTTTCCATCCTCCTCCCCATCCTCCAAGGAGGGCTGTGGGAATGGCTCATGGTGTAAATGCCATCCAGGATTCCTCCAGAATTGGCTGTTCATTCTCCAGCTGTCATATAACATTCAACTTCCTGTGATTTTCTTTCTTTGTGTGATAGTGCTGCTTTCATAAAATAGAAATAGGGGGCTGGGGAGATAGCTCCGAGGCACAAGTGCCTGCTGGGCAAGTGCAAGGTCGTGAGTTCGAACCCTGGTCCCACAAAAAATAAATAAATAAATAAATAAATAAATAAATAAATAAATACATAAAATAGAAATATATCTTGTCTAAGGAAAAATCTAAGGCTTATTCTCAGTGTCAAAGAAAAATGTGAAATTTGGTGGACAAGAGAACAAATAGTCCCTAATTAAAAATAACTTCTGAAAGGGCTAGTCAAATAGCTCATCAGAATAAAGTGCCTGCAAGCAGTCACAGAGGCTGGGGTTCAGTCCCTGGGCCTCTCATGCCAGCCCTGCTCCCAGGGCCCTCTGAGACAGCAACTGAGACAGACCGTGGTAGTGCACACCTGCAATCCCAGCCCTTGGGAGGCTGTAAATAGGCAGATCACTAGGAGGTCGATCTAGTAGTGAGACCCTGAGCACCCATTAGACCCTTCCCTAAAATACAAAAATACATAAATAAATAACTTCTGCTAACATACTGGTGAGTAACTGGTCTGATGTTAAAATGGAGAAGTTTGCCAGTGAGCAGGTTTGACCAGTTGTATTCTTTTTTTTTTTTTTTTTTTTTTTTTTTTTTTTTTTTTTTTTTTTTTTTTTTTTTTTTTTTTTTTTTTTTTTTTTTTTTTTTTTTTTTTTTTTTTTTTTTTTTTTTTTTTTTTTTTTTTTTTTTGGTGTTTTGGTTTTTGGTTGTTGTTGTTTTGTACTAGGACTTCACCTCACCTTTGCCAGCAAGGTGCTGTGCCACTACACTAAGTCCCCAGCCTGGCCAGATGTATTCAAAGTCAACAGCCTGACTGGGGCTCAGCATAGTAGCCAAATGTTCACCTAAAGCCCTGGGTTCAATTCCTACCACCTTTGGAGAAGCCAAACATAAGTGCCTTTTACTTCCTTCATGATTTTATGAACTTTTCTACGCAAAATTAGTGGGAGGTGTTATATGCTTGTGGTGTACACAGTGCTTTACTCCACAAAACACCTGAGGAGTTGTAAGGACTCATGGCTTTCATGAGTGGGTGCATTGCCAGGGGTCATGTGGAGTAGACAGCAGCCTGCACTGGACCTCAGGGTTGAGTAGCCTTAAGACCCAGGCCTTAATACCTTGTAGTACTAAGCTGAAGAAACACAGGGTCCTCTCTGTAGAGAATCGCTTCCTGACCTCCCACAGATCCTCCTGTTCCAGCAGTAAAGGAAGAAGATACTGAATAGATTTCCAGAATCAGAATCAGTCTGCAGCTTAACCTGGATGCTGATGGTACTGAAGTCAGATATCAGGATGATTTGGAACACAGGCTCTATCCCAGTACAGAGTGAGACCAGAAGACCACAAGTTCGAGGCCAGCTTAGAGAAACCCTATTTCAAAAGAAAAAATCTAAAAGGGCTGGAGTGTAACTGCATGATAGAGTGCCCTGGGGTCGTTCCCTAGTCCCATAGAAAAAGAAAACCTATAGACTCTAAATTTACCTCACCTTGAAATCTCTCTTTCCTGGCACTGTGATTCCAGCAGGTTACTCTGTTTCCATACTGAGACTCAGATTTACCTCCTGGGCCCTCCTGACATCCAGGCCATATCTGGCCTTGGGTGGATTATCCTGAGTGTTGCTTTCCCCAGCTATAACAAAGACAAGATCGCAGCTCATTGGACAATTATGAAAATTAAATGCTGCCCTTATTATTCAGGGCCCAAGTTTTTTAGACTCATGCTATATGAACATTTGAGCTTTTTGCCCCCAGAGTGGTACATTATCACAACAAATCCCTCTGACTTAGTTGGTTTGGTTTAGGAAAAAGCTTTTGACAGTTATACCCATTCTAAAACTGTATATAATGGAAAAGTCTATATTTTACATCTGTAAAATCACAGTAGTCTTCATTGTAAGAGCAAGTTTCCTGGGGTCATTTTAAAACATTTTTCCTTAGTCTCAGCTTGCATTAACTCCTTGGGGAATGTGGCACCTTACAGGTGCCCACCAGAGGCCCCACTTGGCCACAGAACCTAGTCTGTCTTTTAGACACTGCTAGTGTCTTTCCATTTGAGGAGAGGAACCTCAGTTCTAGAGCTAGGCAGACTGAAGTCCCAGGCCCAGTTGTACCACACACTGGCTCTGTGAGCCTGACAAATCACTATCCTTTGTGGGGCCTAATTCCTTCATGTGGGATAGGAATCACGTAGTTGGGTTTGTTGGTATTTGTTTTGGTTTTTTTTTTTTTTTTTTTTTTTGAGATGAGGTTTCATTATGCAGTTCAAGTGGACCTTGAATTCACAGCAACCCTCCCGTCTTATCTTCCCCACTGCAGGGATTACCATGCCAGCAGTAGCCACTTCCTGGGACTGGTGTGCAGAGTAAGTTAGGCTCTTCATCTAAAAGTGAACACATTGTCTAGCCTGGGACAAAAGCATCTCACAAAGACATTGAAATGATCTCCATCTCCTCTAGATTCCCAGCTCTTAATGAGAATATCCCTGTTATTTGATACCACCTCAAATGGATCATCTCTGCTAGCAGAGTTCCCCCATCTGCTGAGAAACTGGAGAAAGTTCTGCTGTTCTCTGCCTGCAGGGCTCCTCTGGAAGTAGAAGATGTAGAAGTGTGGGGTGAGGGTGTGGGAGTGGCCCATGCATTGCTATGTCTCAGAGCTGCTCTGGTGCAGCCACCAGGGCCTTGCAAGGACCCAAGAGACAGCTGGGTTCTGCCGGTCAAACCTGACAGTGATAAACACATGCTATCCAGACAGCAGCAAGGAGAATCTCCACCTGCCACAGGGTGTGCAGAGGCAGAGACCTCACACCCAAAGAGTTCTCTTCTGCATGGTCAGTGGCCAGACTGAAAACAGAACAGCGATAGGCAGAGAAACTGGAAAATGGTTCACATGAATCAATGTAAACATTTAATGGCCCTTAATTGGAACCTTATCCTACTGTACTTAGAGCAGAGAGATGAAAGCAGAAGAAATCTGAGAGACCATTTATTTCACTTGAGAAAGCAGTAAACTGAAACTACAAAAAGATTTGGATACTATTATATTTTTATGATTAAATAAAATTGTCATAGACTAGTGCTGGTGAGCCCATAAACGCTCTGTGGAATGCATCCCTGCTTTCTGGCAGCTGCTCAGTTAACGCCAGAAAACCTATCATTCTGTGCTCTACATTTGTGAGCCTGCTGTTCTCACACCACCCAGGAGCTCCATGGTGAGGAAGTTTTGCCCAGTTCTGCTATGGGCAAGATACAGGGTCCACCTGGACTATTTCTGTTTCAGAGCACTGCCAGCTACTGTCCATTCATTTATCCACTTCCCTGCCACCTGCATATGTCCTGCCAGCTGTAATAGACTTAATCTCCCCAGTACTCTGTGTATGGGAGGGTAGGGGACCAAAAGACAGACAGAGACACCAGTTCTTTTAAGAAGCAAAAGCAAAATTGGACAGGGCCGGCCAGATAGCTCAGTGAACTAAAGTGCCTGCTTAGACAGACACAGGGACCAGGGTTCTATCCCAGTGTGCCATGCCGTCCCTACCCTCTGGGGCACACTGAAATAGGAACTGAGATTGGGCATGGTGGGGCATCCCTGTAATCCCAGTACTTAGGAGACTGAAAACAGGAAGATTGCTACAAATCTGATCTGTGCAGAGAGACCCTGAAGACCCTGTACTAAATACATGAAGAAAAAGGAGAAGGAGAAGGAGAAGAAGAAGGAGGAAGAGGAGGAAGAGGAAGACGACGACAAAGGAAAAAAAAAAGCTAAATTGGAAAATCAGAATAGAGGATATTATTTTAGAGCTTTCAGTTGGAGTGTTTTATGTAATGACTTCTTATATTCCTTAAGAAAAGATGTGCTTTGTACTCTTCCCCTGTTTGCCATACTTAAATGTATTATCTGCAGTTTGGGAAGACAAGGTGTACCTACAAGTAAAAGCTTCCAGCACAGGATTATATGATTCCCTTCACAGTCACAGGCCTTCAGGGACTTGCTCCAGGTCCCTGGAATGGGGCCCCAGTGCATTATGCCAAGCTTCATGTGAGCAGTCTTCTCTCCTACACCCCCATATCCCAGTGGCAGTAGAGGCACAGTTTGGTTTTATTTGTTTCTGAGACAGCATCTTACTGTGTAGTTCAGGGTGGCCTTGCATTCCTTATGTAGTCCAAGCTGCCTCAAACTCATGGCAATCTGCCTGCCTCAGCCTCCCGAGTGCTGGAATTATGTGTGTGACATCACACCCTACTAGGCACAGCTATTATAAATGCATAGAAACCCAAAATCAAGTAGCCTACAAATGTGTGATGATAACGATAAATGTGCATCATTGCCAAGGCCAGTGATCTAGCAACAAGGCTCTATCTCATTTAAGATGGAAGCAGCACTTCAGTATATACAGTATTGTAGTCTCTGGCAAATTACAGAACCCATGACTTTTAGGCTTTGCTAAGTGTGAGGTAGCCTCAACCAGCCTCCAGGATGCCAGGGGAGGAAAATTAGAACATAATACTTTTAAACCATAGCTGTTACACACAGAACGGACATGAGAGAAAGAAGGAGGCTTCAGCACAGAGGTGGGAGAGGACTTATTCTTGGGGAAGGCCAGGTCTGTGAATTTTGTTTCCACACAGCGTTCACTGCTCACTTCTACTCTCACTCACCAGCTGGTCCTAAGAACACATTACAGCAGTAGTGCTGGGAGAGAGGTAATGAATACCTCCAGCCTTGTCCTTCGTGGTCCCTACCAAGGCTAATTCATTCTGCAAGATAACCAGGAACTGTTCCAGACACCAGTGGAAAGAGAAAGACAAAGCTCCTGCCCTTAAATTACTGAAGTGAGGGAAAAACAGACAATAACAGCCTCGATGTATGCTGAAGGCTCCTTTTGAACATGTTTTATGCTGGAGGTTATGTGGAGGCTGACATCTCAACATGGATAGCGACTTCTAGGTAACCAAGTAAGAGCCACCATACTGTGGGCCCAAAAAAGCGCACAGCCAGGGGGCCAGCAAGATGGCTCAGCAGTCCAAAGTACCTGTTTAGGCAAGGTTAGGCAACCGCAGGGACCATGGTTCGATCATCCCCAGTACCACATGTGCCAGCCCCATCCCCAGGGCAGGCTGAGCTGGCCATAATAAGAAAGAAAAAAAAAGAGAGAGAGAGAGACAGAAGGAAGAGAGACAGAGACAGAGAGACAGAGAGCTGGGGAGATAGCTCAGTGGCATAAGCACCTGCCTGGCAAGCACAAGGTCCTGAGTTCTATCACCAGTACAGAAAGAAAAGAAGGAAGGAAGGAAGGAAGGAAGGAAGGAAGGAAGGAAGGAAGGAAGGAAAGGAAGGAAGGAAGGAAGGAAGGAAGGAAGGAAGGAAGGAAGGAAGGAAAGAGGAGCCAGGTCTTACTCAGCCCCAGGACTTGGAGCCTGTCTTCTAAGAAATGAGAAACCTAAGTATTACTGTCAGGAGGAGCACATGATATGTGGTAAGTGTCTTCTCCAAGCTGTGAGGAACACACAGTGGGCACTGAACTTCCACATTGGAGCCTAGCTCTGAGAGCAGCTGCCCTGGCTGTGGTGCTTCTCCTGCAGTCATGGAATGTGGAAGCCTGCACACAGCCCCTTCCCAGCAGGGGCTGTAGAGGGCCTCTACTCAGTTTCCTGGATGGACACAGCAGGACAGGCTCTCCTTGCTTGAGGACAGGGCTGACCCTCTGGGATCACCTGGATTCCAATCCCATGACAGCTGCTGCAGCATCTCCCTGCTGCTTTTCTGCCCTCCATCCATTCCTTTTCGTGATGCCGTCCTGTGCTGGTTGCTGGAGGAGGTAGCCACTCCAAGGCTTTCTCCCACATCCACAAATTTCTGCATGGATCTCTGCCTCCAAATCACCTCATGCAAGAGAAGAAAAAGGTACTTGGAGTGCTGACCAAGGGAGCATTTGTTTCTTTGCTTTGACTTTGATTTTATTATATATATAGACAGACTCAAGTTTTTCCCCTGAAATTGAACTAAATTTAATTCTTCTCCCCCTGCTCTCAAGGCCTAAGATTAAGGAAACAGTGTACATATTTGGGATGTGCTAGTTTCTTCAAGTGGTGTGGAGAGGTCACTGTTTTAAGGTCTCTCCTGCCACACTGCTGTGATACTGGCCCAGGATTCAGGTGATATACTTGGTAAGAGCAGTGTGGAAGCCATGAGTGGAGCCCAGGAGCCTGGCCACTGCAGCAGCCACCTCCTGATAACCACCTCCTGACTCCCTCACTGTAGCAGGGCCAGTCTGCAGAGAGGAATGCAAAGACAACTTTGTTTCTCCTGTGCTAGAAAAAATATTCTTTGTTCCAATGATTTACAGACTTTTAGTTGTCTCTTTTAATGAATTTAAATGTCTAGACACCAATCCTGACCCCTTTGTTGAGGACATCTTGTCTCTGTCAAGAAGAAGAAAAAAAAAAAATCGGGAATTCTTAGGCCCAAGAATTTGCCCTGGTACAATTTAACTATTTGCATTCATTTCTGTGTGCTCCGCACCTCACTCACCTGCTACTCTGGCTGACAGCTGGCTTGACCCCAAGTTGGACAGACCTGCATTTGGAGCAGACTAAGAGAGGTCACCCTGCCCAGCCCAGCTCCCTGCACCATTTGCCAGGAGGCCAGTGGACCAGAGAGGGCCTGGCCAAAGCACCCAGTCCATTGTTCTTATGAATTCAAAGACAGCATCAACTGAGGCCCTCAGAAACCCTGGACATGTAGGCCCTGGGTTCTGGTATGATGGAACCCAGTGTGGGCACCAAACAAAACTCATTCACTTATTCAGTCCTCAGACAGTGACTGCTCTTTTTAAGCAAGCACTGTGCTGGTCGTAAGGCAGTGGAAAGAGAGACAGACAGTGCTGTCCTCACCCAGGATGCACCCTGGAGACTTGGCCTCGGTAACTCTTTGATATCAACTGAGGTACTGTCTTCCAGTCAACATCATGCAGGCCACAGGTCTGGCATCCCTGGGACATGAGTATTTAGAAACATGCTAATGGATCTGGGTGGGGGATAATAAGGAGTCATGGGAATCAGCTCATTCTCAGGGATGGGATCCCTGCTGCTCAGGTCACCTTGGATCTGAAAGTAAGCCAGGATGCAGAGCCAGGAGCTTCCAGGCTCAGCTCTACCAGTTCTGGCTAGAGACCTAGGACAAGTTGCCTGAACCTTCCTGCTTCCTCTTACAAGAGCATTCTCTTCCCCATCTGCATCCTCAGAGCTCTGCCATTCAGAAGATGTAGGTAGGAAGGGACCTGGTACCCTGAGTGGTGTGTGCCACTGATGGGCTCTAGGCACTACTGAGACACTGGTGTCACCCACACTCATTCAAAGATGGAGTGATCTTTTCCAGAACTCTCTTCTATAGAGGTCAGGGATCTGTGTTGGGGCCCCAGACCCTGAGAATCCCAATCCCAACTTCCTTCTAAAGGAGACAACGCATCACAGAAGCCATTATTCAGAAACCAGCTACATAGGGCTGGGGAGATAGCTCAGTAAAATAAGTGCTTGTCTTGCAAGTACGGGGTCCTGAGTTCAATCCCTGGCATAGTAAAAAAAAAAGGAAGGAAGGGAGAGAGAGAAACCAACTACACAGAACTCAGGCACAGGTTGTGGGCAGGATGAAGACCTCCACATGTGTGACTCCCCCAAAACACTAATGGATTTTGTCAGCTAGGGCCTCTGTCATTTTGTGTCCTTCACTCCAGAAGCTCTAAAGACTGCAGTGTGGCTCACTCTTCCACAGAGAAATGGAGTACACAGGGTATTAGTTTCCTCCCTCCTGGAAGCAAAAATAAAGCTGTGTACAGTTAATAGGTGCTACTAATTATCATGTCTTTGAGTTGAAAAGGAAAAGCCATCTCTGACTACTGCCTGGGAAGACTTCCTGGGTTTGAGGGTGTCACTGAATTATTTGAGGGCGTCTCCTCCTGGTATGAATCAGGCCAAGCCCCAGCCTATTCCCACTTTCTGATTGGAGCATCTAACACCACAGCCTCTAAATGCACTTGCACTTAGCAAGCTGAGCCTCTGTCTCTGCACCACTCTACTTGTTTCTTCCCTCGTGCTTATGCTGGGATTTTCTTTTCAAAGCTGTCAGGATGCATTTCCTACTTGGTCACCACAAGATCTTGGCTGGCACCCAACACTGTTTGCATAGTTCTGTCCCATGTGGGCAGGGCTGCAAGGAATGAGCAATGGCTTGCTTCCCGGTGCCATGAAGGCTTTTAACAAGTCCCAGCCAAAGAACAGGTCCTGCCCTGCTCCATAGAGACAGTGGATCAGGAGAAAGCACTCACCTGGCCCCAGCCTGGGAGGATCTTCTGCTCCCTACAGTCAAGAGGAGAGACTTGTCCAGGACCCCAGGGTTGGGGAGGGACATGCTAACCAAGCATGCATGGCTGGTATTCTGCACTGCATTGTCATACAGAGTGCTTCCTGGAATCTTCATCTGAACCTTGAAGGATGCCAGCCACCACATTAACAGAAAGGACACCAGGGTCCAAATCTGTAAAGAAACCCTAGGTCAGGGGTAGAGCCAAACTAAAGCCCAAGACTACCTGAGTCAGCACTTTTGAGCCTGAGACTTTATACCATGTGACCACTGAGAGATTTGCCCAGGAAAAGCCTTTCTGAGGTACACCACACTGGTAATGCTAGTCTGTCACTGACAGACTCCTCTATGCTTGGTGGTGAGGAGTCAGGATGCACCTTGAGGTCAGCTGTGTTCTCCCAAGCTCCCATTGAAGCCTACCCTTAAAATTGTACTTGGAGATGGAGCTCATAGAAATGAGTTGGGGTCGGGTGAGACCCAATATGAAAGTAGCCCTCTCAGAGGAAGAGAAGGACTCATGTGGAGGGAAACACATCCTGTGAACCGTGTGGAGGAAAAGTGAGATAAGCTGGAAGCCATGCCCAGCCCCCCTGAACCTGCCACACTGGTGCCAATTTTAGACTTCAGCCCAGAGCTACAGGAGACTGTGTCACTCATGCCACCACTGGAAGAGAGGAGTGACATTTGTTGTGCAGCTCAGGAGCTCAGGCCATCTAAGACAGTCTGGTATTAGTGGTACTGAATCCACCATGTCCCCCCACCAGTTCCTTTACCTGCACTTCTAGGTGCTTAGGTCCAATCCCACTCTTCTGGTCCCACCCACACTGCCCTGCTGCCCTCCACCTGCATCTCAGTAAGGCACTTTGCTCCCACCTTATGACACTCCCTACACTATATTGTCACTCATGTATTGAAAGGAGAACTTTCCTGTTCTGTATCCCTCCAGCATTCATATAACACTTGGGCTGAGCACCATAGTACCCACCTGTAGTCCTGGCACAGTGGGAGGCTGAGGCAGGAGGATAAGTTCAAGCCCAGCTTGACCCTGTCTTAAAAGATTAAAAGGGGCGGGGGGGCTGGGCATGTAACTCAGTGCAAAGGCTCTGAGTTCCCAAAACAAAACAAAAAGCCCTTGGCACAGGAGTTACTCAGGAGGTATCTGCTGAGCCTGGTGCTCTGCTGTTGGGATCCATTGGTCTTATCGCAAACAGTTCTACCCAGGGACACAGTGACAGGAATGAGAAAGGTAGACAAAAAGACAAAAAAAGATGGGCTAGGTGGTCGGAAGTCTGCCCAGTGGGCAAGACTCACAAGCACACAGTGAAACCTAGGTTTATTTATACCTTTTGCAAAATTAGTAACATGTGACCCAAGGGTGCCTAGTGACTAATAACTAACATTAACCAATCAGGATGCTTATCTCAGGACTGAGGTAACTTGTTTGCTTTAGGCACCAAGGCCTAGTCCTGCCTACACACCTTTGACTGATTTTCCAGCCTCCTTGTGGATGGGTGGCACTGGGCTCAGCAGCAGCTGAGAAGCAGTATGTCCATCTGTCTACTGAGGTTTTTTGTTTTTAATTTTATTTTCAGATTCTCTTTTAAATGAGTTCCTGCATTCTTCCCAGCATCCAGATCTTCCTGACCCTCTCTCCACCTGCATATAGTACATGTCACCAGCGTGCAGGCTCCTTTTTCTAAAGCCATTATTTCCACAGTCATCAACAGTTCCAGAAAAGGAGGAGGAGCCATGGGATTTGTGCCTGCCTCAGCTACTCCCTGCCTGTGCATAGTGCTCCCCAATGGAGGCTATCCCTAGCCTGTGCTTAGAAGGCCAGGGAGGAACATGACTGTACTGGGCCCCTCTCCAGGGACAGCTTAACCAAGCCTGGGAGCATCGCCTGCTTAGTGATACAGTCAATCATTTCCATAGGATATTTTTCAAAATCAGAACATAGGAATCTAATTTTCAGTGAGAAGGAAGAGATTTAAAGATCCAGCATTATTTTATCATAGTCTTTATCAGGGTACATGTGACCCTACATCCACTTTATGAAATTGAGCTGTTCATTTAATGGGTATATTATGTGGATAAATGTTTACTTTTTAAAATTGACCACCTTAAAAGCCAGAGCAATCGAGCGGCTGGCCAAGGTGGCTGCTCAACTCACAGTGAGCAGAGGCAGGCGCCAGCTCTGCTTGCTCTCCTGCTAGTCCCTCATTTAGCACTGTGCTACAGGGCCAGGCCCACTCTTACGCCTTTTGAGGCCCATGTTTCTGGAATTCCCTTAGCTCCTTGGAGCCCTGCTCAGCATCTGAAGTGTCCACAAATCCAAAAGGCTGAGCCATCCCTGCTGGACTTGCTGCCTCTAGCTGATGACAGTGGCCTGCACAGACAGACACAGTAGGCTGCCCTTTCTGGAAGGTAGCTCAGTGGAATGCCTGTGTGTTACACTGGTCTCAAGAGTGGGCCAAGTGTCCAGGCCAGGCTCAGGGAAGGGCCTTCTAAAGACTTCTGTCTTCAGACAGAGGTAACACCAGCTGCAGGGAATAACCCACTTCCCCCTGGGGAAGCCAGTGAGACACCACACAGTGTTCCCAGTCTGAAATGACTCAGTGTGCACACTGCATTTGTCTAGAGAGCCCGAGAGTCCTTGAGCAACACTAACTTTCTGTGGAGTTGGGAACACTCAAGCAGGCCAAGATGACATTTAATCAGCCATGGCCAGGGAGGGAATAGCCAAATGGAATAAAACTGAGCTGCCTCTCACCACCCCCACCCCATCTGTCAGAAGCACCTCAGACAACTTTCTTCTACTACTCAAAGCCCTGAGCTCAAAGTCAGGATATTTGCATTCCCAGATGTTTCCCTGCCCCAAAGGAGAGTGTTTAGCTAATTCAGCTGACATCAGGCTTGTGACATACATCCACCTGCCACCTGTGCCACAGACCCACTTGAGTTAGCCCCCAAAGTCTCACTGCTACAAGCCAGTCCCTCCCTGGGCCTCCCATCCTATCCTCCCATAAGGTCTACAATGTGGTTAAGAAGACATTAACAACTAATGTGCTACCTGGTTCATGGTTGAGCCTGGGTTGGGTAGGCTCTTCCTGGCCCTTGTGGAGTCTTCCATGTACCCTGCTTTGGTCTTGTCAGGGTGGGCCTCTCACTGGAACTTCTTAGCCTGAGCCAGCAGAACTGCTTCCATCCATTGTGTCTGTGACCAGCCATCTCACCGTGTTACTAGAGATCTTGATAAAGTCACCCTATAAACAGGCAGTGAACAGTCCACTCTGTACTTTGAAGAGACTCATGAGTCCCTACAGTCCCTACTTTCTGCTTCCAGAAACCAAGAGCAGAAAGTTCTCATGATACTCATGTCCCACTTTGGTTTACCAGGAACCATCACTGACATTTCTGAGTTAGCACTGCACCTGTGACAGCCAGATCAAGCAGTTTAATAACTTTTTAGTTAGCAAAACTTCCAATAATAGCATTTTAACAATGAAGTTTTGAAAGAAGAACATGTTATGAATTTTTGTCTAAAGAAGGAGGGAAGACTTTTAATAGTAGTATCATTGTAAATTCTAATACGCTGACCATTTGGTGGCATGACAAACTGTGTAGCTGGTAATTAAAGATCTAAGTCAATGCTTTATTAATAAAGTAAATAATAGGCATTTTTTTGAACCCTGTCAGAAATAGCACATAGCCATGTGCAGAATTGTCACACCGTGCAAGTCTTTAAAATTCCTTTTGGATTTGAAGGTATTAACAAGTCTCTATCAACATTCTCTAAAGGTTTTTGATGTCATTTTAGCTATTGAACGAAAATATGTGAACTATTACTTTGTTGATTTTGTTCTTAAACCAAACTGCATTATCATCGGAGAGTGTATTCTTAAAGTATTGTTAAAAGTACTTTGAAAACTTGTAAATCCCTGTAATTTATGTTTCTCCTGCCTCTGCTATTTCATTCTGTCCTTCTGGTTTTAATTTGAATGCAGTTGTGCCTGGGTGTGTACCTGTAAAATTCTGTCTTTCCAAGTACAATTTACAGTCCTGACCTTAGGTTTTACAGTGTTCCTGACTGTCTCAGTGCTTCCTCCTGTGGCATGAAGTGGGCTTTGGGTCACCCAGCTCTTTCATATTAGAACTGCCTAATCAAAGTTACTCGAAACAGATCTGATTCTGGCATTTCTTAGTTTATCGTGTAGGCCTCGGGAGTAAATTAGGAGGGCTTCCCTGCAAGCCCATTAATTGCGTTGCTCTATTTCTTAAAATGTACACAGTTGTAAACCTAGACTGCTTCAAGACAAAAGTCTCATTTATCTAAACAATTCTCCTTTTAGATTCAGTGGCACTGATGGAAACAAAGATAAGGAGCATGGATTGGAGGAAGGGTCTTTAGAGCCTGTGCTGGCTGAAACTGTTCCCATTCCCCTTTCTTTCCAGGCCTGGCCTGTATACTAAGAATTGATCCGTCTGCATGCAGGCCATCCAGCGAGGGGCCTTGGGAGGGCTACAGTGGGCAGGGCCAGGGAGCTTTCTGTAGGTTTAAGGGCCCAGATGCCATGATTTATTAAAGCCCTGTGTGTTCGGAGTCAGAAGCTGCACCCTCAGTGTGGATTATAATTTTTAAATGTCTACACAGGTTTTGGCAAATTTTCTGTACGTGGGGAAAGAATTATTTCCCACTCTCTTCAAATATAATTCAGTGAACTCCTCTAGGAGTCAGGGGCTCTTCCTCACACCCTCACTCTGCTCCGTGGCTCTGACCCCTCTGTTCTAGGTGATTGTGCAGTCAGGCCGCCACCCTACAGTGCTGCAAAAGCTGTGCCAGCTGCCTTTTCAGTACTTCAGCGACCCACGGCTGATCAAAGTGCTGTTCCCCTCGCTGATCGCTGCCTGCTACAACAACCGCCAGAACAAGGTCATCCTGGAGCAGGAGATGAGCTGCGTCCTGCTGGCCTCGTTCATCCAGGTAACCCCCAGCTAAGCCCTGTTCTCTGGCAGAACCAACTGATCACTCTCATCCTCTATGCTCTGTCTTAAAAACTTGATCTACTTCTGTGCTTAAAACTTCATTTCTTAAAATGCCACTCACAGAACTAAGGTTGCCTGTTATTTAATTTCTACCTGAAAGGCTTCAAAGAAAGAAAGTTTTTGCTGTTAATGAAATGAAAAACTCATATTCAAAAACTGTGTTTCAAAGACTGTCAGACTTCAGGGCTTTGGCCACTACATTTATCTGACTCTTACTTGCTTTTAGTCTAGCTTTAAAATGAGCTGGAGTTGCTGAAAAAAATCAAGTGAACTCCAGCTTATTCATAAATCTTTAAATGTGATTTTCATATGTGTACAGGCATGTCGAAGCCTGTTGCTTACATTTACATAAAAAATTAAACACTTTAAATACTTTATAAAATGATTCTTGAAGATTCTCATACATTAAATTATTACTGTTTGCTAGAAAATGTTAACAGCTTTATGTTTTTCTGATTTAGTTAAACTCTACAGAGCTAGAATCAGAATTAGTGCCATAGCAAAGTAGTAATGCTAAATCTAAATTAATTCAGTCAACACCATAGAAAATCAAGTTGATTATTCAGTAACATCTGCTAATAACTAATTTTCTGTCACTGTAGATCTTTCTAAAAAATCTTGTTTTCTTTCAAATGTGCTACTGTAAAATCACCGTTCTTGCCTCCAGCACATGTAGTCAATAGCCTATGCTTTCTGGTCTTCATAATAATGAAACAGAAACCAGGTTCCTGTGTCGCATTGTTCCCTGATGCCTCATCATCATCATCATCATCATCATCATCATCATCATCATCATCATCATCATCATCATCGGTCACTGTCGAGAGTGACCATGTCCAGCCAGCTGGGAGCAGAGGACAGAGAGAAGGAGCGCCAAACCTCTTTACCTTAGACAATTAGTACTTTATGGTTTCTAAAACTACTCTCTACTAGATAATTAATTAATAAACCAGTCACATCAACCATACACAGACCTGTTTTATTTCCAGCCTAGTTGCTACATTTAAG
This sequence comes from Myocastor coypus, assembly GCA_004027025.1. Lineage (NCBI taxonomy): Eukaryota > Metazoa > Chordata > Mammalia > Rodentia > Myocastoridae > Myocastor > Myocastor coypus. The sequence continues at coordinate 46,751 of PVJA010008281.1, forward strand.
TCTGGGTTTCATTTTCTGAAAACATTTTCAAGTCAGCTACTCAGATTTCCAAATATGAGTCTCCAAACTGTCTTATAATAAATCTTCATATGTTCTCGCAGCCTCAGTGTTGGATTAAATGGAAAATACATTATAGACAATCTGAAGCCTGTGACCTTTTTCATTCCGATTGCTCACCCTTGCATTCAGCAGGTAATTTTGAGCATGTATGGTATGTACCATCCAAGGCACTAGAAATACAGCTGTGAATGAAACAGATCAGAGTTCCCACCTTTACAAATCTTTCACTAAACAACAACAAGAAAGTAAAACAAATAGTGCATCAGAGGCAGCAAGCTCTCCGTGAGTGAGAAGCAAAGCAGAGCCGGTGCAGCTACTGAGGCTCCGACAGAGCAGACTACACTCAGGAAGTGACTGAGCAGAGCCCAGTGTGGATCTGCACCAGCACGGATCCTCAAGTCTTCAAGAACTCAGAGACCACCTTATAGAAATGCAAATAAAGCCACAATCAAAAGATCAAAAATACTTTCTGTTTTCATCTGCTAATGATCCAAAGGACCTTTAAATCTCCTTTTCTCCATTCCAGAAAGATCCATAAGTAAATGCACAACAACTTCTTACACTGCCCTCTTGTATCATGTTTTTCTAATAACTGTGGTCAAGGAACTGTGCATTGGATTTTACTTTATGAAATGGTTTTTCAAGGTCTCATGTATTAAATTATTAATCTGTTGAAAATGATACTAAAATAATGACTGATTTGGCATAGATTTCTGAAGATTTATATATTGTATACCGTGTTTTTCGCTTTCCATCTAAAAGTAAAACTATCAGTTTTTAAGATTTAGCAGCAGAAAATCTATAATCTTTATTATAGGCTGTTGAAGTTATACTTTTCAAAATCTTGAAAGTGTTAGTGGTTTAAGACAGTGAATTTGGCTTCAGTTTTAGATTTATTAGGTACAAAGTAAAGTTTCACTTTCCAAAGTATGAAGCAGCCTGGCCCTGGTGACACATAGCAAGTCTCAAGTTATCACTATTTGGTTTAGGAAATGCCTAAGGACCTGGATCTGTAACATCACTTCCTTCTGCTTTCATATCTGAGCTTGAGAATACTTGTACACAGTGGTTGTGTGGATCTGGGGATTTAGCAGCCCCTCTGAAGAGTGCTCTGCTCAGATATGCCTTAGAACCCCTCTCTTCCCATACAGGACTTCGCACAGATGCCAAGCCAGGTGGACCCCCAGCTGCACCAACCCAGAGGTAAGTCTCCAGCAAAGTGAACCTCTTTCATAGATGCACATGTTTGTACCCACTTGGGGAAGCATTAGAGAAATTACCATTTTCTACTAAATTTTTCCTGAAGCACAAATGTATCTGAATATACAGAGCAGTCAGGGACAGTGAAGAAAAGCACAGGCCCACTTCCTGCTCCCAAGACAGGTGGACCAGGTAGGGCACCTAATCACTAGGAGACACTCTAGACTGCAGAGGGGGTCAGGTCATGAACACTGGCCTACGCCACTTATATCAAAGCTGAAATAACAGATTTAGTTCCCTGTCTATGCTCAGAATAGTTTTTAATAATAGTATCCCAGATTTTGCCCCTGAATTCAAGTGTTTGAACTTTTTATTAAAAATAATTGTTTTAACTAGGCATTGTGGTATAGACTCGTAATCCGTGCCTTCTAAGAGTCTGAGGTAGGAGGACTGAAAAATTGAGCCCAGCCTGGGCAATTCAATGACTAAGACTCTCAAAAAAATTGTTTAATTATCTAGAATAAAGAACTCAAAACTAGACTGGACATGGTGGCACACATCTATAATCCCAGTGCTTGGGAGGCTGACAACAGGAGGATCAGCATGAGTCCAGTCTATGTAGTAAGACCCTATAGGCCCTATAGAAAAATGAAAAAAAAAAAAGAAGAAGAAAAAGAAAGAAAACTAGATCACACAAAAGAAAAGATCTAATCAAGAAATTGGCAAACGAAAGAACAGACCTGGAAGTACAAATGGCCAGCAAGCATAAAAACAATACGGAACACCTGCGGCTGTAAGAAAAATGCAAATTAAAACAGCTCTTTTAAGATTTCATATTACACCATAAATAATGGCCCTATCTAGAAGTCAAAGAGCACTGATAAGGCTGTATTGAAAAGGGAACCTTCCTGCATTGTTGGTGGGAGTGTAAACTAGGAGAGCAAACGTGGAAATTGGTATGGAGGGACCTCAAAACAGTACAAATTAAGAATTACATTTGAAGGGCCAGCCAGATAGCTCAGCAGACTAAAGCACCTGCTTAGGCAGACACAGGGACCAGGGAGATCACAAGACTGAGTGCAGTGGCGCACACCCATAATCCCAGCACTTGGGAGGCTGAGGATCACTACAAGGGCAATCTATGTAGTGAGACCCTGTAGACCCTGTACTAAATACATTTTTTTAAAAATTCTATTTGACCTAGTTACTCCACTTCTAAAAACTAAAGATATAGTAATATATGTATACATGTGTATATGTATAATAATGTTTATAGCAACACAGTTCATAATAGCTAAGTCCAGGAAGCAGACTGTGTGTCCATTAATAGACTAATAGGTAAAGAAAATGTGATATTTATACATAGTGGAGTACCACTTGGCTAGAAAGGATAAATTTAAGACATTTGTAGGAAAGCGGATGCACCTAAAAATCACTGTTGCATGAAGTCAGACACATAAGCTTAAGGAAGAGTATTCCTCATTTGAGTAAAGCAAACAAAGGGCAAAGCCAGGATGGATAGAAAGAAACAAGGAGATAGAGCTTTTGAAAATGGAAGGGATCCAGGAGACTGAGGGAGAGGGGGAAGAGAAAAAGACGACCTAAGCTGTGTCATGTGGGATACCAAGTGCAGGTGCCAGATACCCACGATGAATGTAAGCATTGTACGTCATAAACATGACTAAGAAAATGGGACAGGGAACTTAAAGACGGAGGGAGGTGGGTGGGAAAGAAAAGGAGATTTAAAAAGAATCTCTGTTCTGTACATGTTCTACTCCTTAAAATAAATGTCAGCTTCATGTACTCCATACGTGTACTCATGACAAAAATGCTTTCAGTGTAAAGGGTTGGGGCTGTTGCTCGGTGCAAAGGCCCTGGGTTCAGTCTTGGGGTGGGCAGGGTCGTAAGCCTTTCTCTGCAGTGCACCAGCTGAAGCATTTCCTCTGATCAGAAATAGAAATTTAGAGTCTTACGTCTTTACTTTCTAAATATTCTGATCCCAGAGTAGAGTTGAGAAGCGCGGTTCGGGCTTTGCTAGTTGCAGCCGCATCTCTGATTAATACTCTGTTGCCGCTGTTCTCCACTTCGGCATTGGCTTGCTTGTGTTTCAAGCGGCATTCTAGGCCCCCTTCGCCACCCATAGGCCCCGCCCAGAGTGGCCTAGGGCTATGCAGCCTGGTGGGCAGGTGTTACAAAGTATGTAGCAGGAAGTAAAACTAAGTTGTTACAATGTCATAAGAATTGCCATTTTTATTGACTTAGATACTCAGAAAAGTAAACAGAAAACTGGGTAGCTTTTCAGAGGTTCAACCCAACACCCCAGCTGGTGCCATTGGACCCGGCTGGGATTCGCCTGTGACCAGCTCTGCCAGGTTTAGCCACTGCCCTACTTCCCCGCTGCTGGAAACAGCGGCGGACCTGCTTTTAACTACTGAGCAACTTCTTACATTTCAGGCATACATGAAGATACTTTTAAAAATCTTCTCATGTATTTATGTTTAATTGTACAATGGTTTGGGTTTTCTGTTTTTGTTTTTGTTTGGTTTTGGGGCCTTAGGGGTTTATTTTTTGCCAGTGAGGCTTGCAGACGTTTTTTCTTCCACTTTCTGTTCCTGTGTGTCACCCTGTGGAGGGCGCAGCCTGGAAGTTGCTGCTGTGCTCCTTCTAGCGCTCTTCTAGCGCTGCGGTCTTGCCTTCCTCACTCTGCAGCTTCACTCACAGAACTGCAAACAGGCAGCCCGCCTTGTTTTGCTCCAAGACAGCCACCGTTAGTGATGGCTCCTGATGTCTTTACTTGATTAAAGAACAGAGCATGCCTCACAGCCAATCCGCCAGCACCCCGACTTCAGTCCCTTTTTGCTACCAGGAGGTTCCCACGAACCCCCGCCCCCAACCGTCCTGAGCTGCATGCGCTCAGGTGAACTCCACTGCAGAGTGCCTCCGCCGTCCGCCCAGCGTCCTTGCCATTCCCTCTGCGGTTTAAATTATACTCAAGCTAAACAGGGTTTTCGTTAAGCAGACTATTTGAGGGCTGGGTGTGGCTACGTGGACGCCGTCTCCACCCCCAGTCACATCCACACGCCGGACACGTTCGCGGGAGAGCCCCCCGTGCCAGAGTCCTCAGTTTCCACCACACTTTACATATGGCCTGGTGACTGAATATTGGAGAAGCACAAACTGGATTGTAGTTCCTGTGTATATTTTGTATTTCAGACTTCTAGTAATTCAATATGGAGACAAACCAATCACCTCATTAACATAAAATGCATGATTTATTAGAAGTATTTCTCTCCAACTGGTACTCTTATATATCAAAATAAGTTTCTTAAACATCAAAGAATGTAAAGTCTATAATTTAAGTGTTTAATCTTTTTATTCCTCTCAGGAAGATGCCTTGGTCCCCGAGACTATCTTGAACTGGCTAACAGATTTCCTCAGCAGGCCTGGGAAGAAGCACGACAGTTTTTTTTGAAAAAAGAAAAACATTAAATGTTTTGGCTGCTCTGAATCTGAGTAGCCGTCTTAATATTTCCAGTGTACCTATGGCACCTTCTGGCCTTGTTTATACCCCCAATGTTGATATGATACCTACTTTGCACTATTTATAATGATGTAGATACTTCAATGTCCTTCCTAATTTTGCAAGTTAAACTAATTTCACTTATGCACAGTATTTTGGAGTTTGTTAACTTCCATTTTATGGCAATATATAATTTGCATTTGTAATATGGGCAAAAACAAAATTGGCACGTCTGTTTTGTTCTTGTAATAAAATAATTTATTCTAAATTCTGTGTTCGATTTTTGTGTTGAGGTAATACAAATTTGAAAGAGAAGTGTGCTTTTGAGCACCTAGTACATCTTAAAGCTGTAACGCTGGCCTGTCGAGATTCTTCCTCAAGCCTTGCCGACAGGCTGTTTACGGGGCTGTTGCACTGTGGCTTCGAGGGGCATGTGGCCTGGCCCTGCCTTTCCTGACAGTGAAACCCCAAGAGCTCCAACTCGAGGGTGGGCTTGTTCTGGGGAACAGCTGAGTGCTGGAGGCTTGGGGACCCCAGAGGACTTTCTCAGATCGCTGTGAGCAAAGCAACGCCCAGCCAGGTATAACCGCAGTGCCAGGCTCAGAGCAAGTTTTATATTATTGCCTTTCTCAGATCCAGTGTTGCCACATCTGCTCCATCAGGGCCCAGGTCGGGGCTAAGCCGGCCACTGAGTGACATCAGTAATAATTTCTGTCGGATTAAGATCACACATTACCAGGAAAGGAGACCCTATCTGCAAGGATTGATCTGGAGAACTATTAAGCTCGAGATGGGGGGAAGCTGGGAGGTGCAGGAGCCTCGCAGCCCAACAGAGCTGACTCACCTGGGCCGGGATAGCACCGAGGCTCAGGGCTGCACGCTGAGCCAGCAACTAGGAAAAGAGGGATCCGGTTAAAACAAAAAAGAGCAGACGGGTACAACAGAAGAACGCCTCCCCATGCCCAAGGCTGAGACCCCGGAGTCGCCAGCCCGCCATCCCGCAGTGTGGAGGTCGGGACTGGAGGAGGCCGGGCGCAGCTCGCAGTGAGGGCTCCGATGTTCCTGCTGAGTCAGGCATATTCTCGGGGTCCTTGAGCCCCCCGCAGCAGGGACCTCGCGGCTCAAAAGTTCTCCCAGAAGCGTAAACCGCTGAGTCGCGGCACCTCGCGCCGAGAAGCCCGTGGTCCGACCAGGTCCAGCCCCATCCCTGCTCCCGGTTCTCTGTCCCTCCACTGGGACGGCGCTGGAGTTGGCGCTGGGCGATAGGCAATTGCTGGCGAGGCGAACTAGCGCGGTGCGGTGGGCCCCGAAGCAGGAATCGGGCGGGAATCGGGTTATTAAAACCGTTTCTGGGTACTTGAGAGGTAAAGCTGGACCTCATAGGCCCTGATCGTCACCCCGGTTCGGGGCCTCCCGTTCTCAGGCGTGACTCCGAGACTGAGGAGTTCAGGTTCCCGACACCACGACCCCTTCAGCACCGCGTTCTCCCAGGGTCTGGCTAATAGGAAACGACTCCTGAGTCCCGCGCCCGCTCCCGTAGGGAGCCCTCGCCTCCCTCCTCGACCTCCGCCCCCCAGGTCGCGGGCCCCACGCGCGCTGTGACCCAGGCGTTCGCGCCAGCCCTGCAGCGGTCCCATGGGCGCCCGCGCCCTTTCCTGCTCTCAGTCCAACTCATTTTGTCTGCATCCTCCGTGCAGACTCGTGCAGCAAGGTGCTAGGCGGTAACGGGCAGCCCTGAATCTGTGTTTTCAAGAAAGTTTACTTTTACATCAATCAGATCCATGTTTAAAAGCTTCTAATCTTCCCTGAATCAGCTTAATAAACTCTCTGAATTTCCTGCTTTTATCACAACTCTATTGGGAACGTCTCTGTAAATAGTTTTCCATCTATTGTTTTCTCTCTCCAGCAGGCTACACTCGGTTAATTCTGCTCTCTTTAGTGAATGTGCACGTGTGAAAACAGCTCACTAAATGCGTGGCGACCAGCGCCCTTCCTTAGACAGCGGTGGCAAAATCGCAAATTTTTCAGAGAAGTCTTAGGCAATATCTCTCTTAAACCCTGTCTTTGTGAGTCTGATAAAAAATTGAGTTTTAAGTTATTCCATATTCAAAACTACCAGGCTGATTTCTGCTTCATACCCATTAAATATTAAACTTCATTGGGAATACTGCCATAGGGACTCTAAATTTCCCAGAATGATGCAGTCTCTTCGTGAATATTAAATTGTGTGGTATATTAGCCATAAACTTTTCCATCTCCGGGAATTCCTCTTCTGCATCAGTTTAATGGAGCTATCCAAATTATTAGATAACTCTGCTGAGAAACATCCTGAAATGAATCTAGCTAAATAATTCACTCGGATATTTCCCCTTTTCTTGAATTGAGATTTTACTACCAAACTGGGTATCTCTCGTGTTAAAAGTTCAGTTAGCATAAAATACAACACTTGTAATTGTTACAGGTGATTTAATTTACAAGGAAATCCTTACTGTATTATGAAAGATGTTTAAAGATGTCCTGGAAAGCAGCAAAATTGATACTTATTAATGTAGCTAACCAACCATGGATCTGACACCTCACCAAGGACTGCTGTAATCAGGCTTCAGAGCTAAACCCTTTTCTTGGAAATCCACAAGATAACGATGTCCACCCTTGAGTGGCTGGCAAGTACTGGGAAAGAGGCTGAGGTGCCTGAGACAGTAACACAGACAGAAGATAATGCATCTTACTAGGAGAACACTCTGATGCAGTTAACACAGTCAAGATATAATAAATACTGAAAAGAGGAATTAGGTTTTTGATCTATGGATGATGAAGGAAATGCTCTTTGTAATTACGTAGATGTTTCTATTCATAGCTTTGAAATGCTGTGCCTCTTCAAAAACAAAAATTTAGAAGTAATTAACAATGGTTAATGGCATTCTTTATTCAACAATCTGCTTGTTTCTCTTCAATAAGAGAGAAATCCTAACTTGGGTAAATCCAAAGTTTCCAAAAAGTAAGCTTAATTCAAAGTTTAGTCTTATCCAGAAGGTAAAAGGAGAAATCTGTATTTTTGTTTCAGAGAGAATGGTCTAAGTTAAAGGAATGAAGCCTCAAAGAACCCAGCACTGGTTATTAAAACCGTTTCTGGGTACTTGAGCGGTAAAGCTGGTCCTCATTAACCATGCATATCTTTTCCCTTATCTTTTTAAGTTTGCAGCATATTTCCTAAGTCCTGAAGGAGGGGACTGTTCCCTTTAATAGTTGTGCTAGCATCACCTTGACTTTCAGGAAGTAAAGAAAGAAAGAAAAAAAAAAGTGACTCAATTCCCACCTCTTCCCACTGTCAATAACTGCCAGTAAATCTTCCATCCTATTGGGGTCAGGGTGGAGGTGGCTCTGTGACCCAACCCCGCCCAAAGCTGAGCCATGGAACCCCTGTGGCTCTGACAGAAGGTGCCCATTTCTGCACCCAGCGATGGGCACATTTTTCCTCACCGCTGACATCTGAGTTAGGGTGATAACTGTCCCCTATGGGCTAGGCAGTGGCCTCTTTCAAAACAAATCTCGATGAAAGATGCACTGTGGGTCGTTTAATTCCAGCGACAAGGAAATGGAAAGGCAAGGCCAACAATTCTTACGGGGCGGTAGCCAGTCTGGGGACTCCCTGCGCCCGCCCGGGCTGCTTTTGGGAAAGAACCGACCAGGCTTCAAAGGGTTAAATATTTGCAACGGGTAAAACCTGAGCCTCCTGGTTTTTTGTGCTTGCCCGGGGCTTGCTAGAGATTCGGTATCTCCCGGTTATTTCCTGCGATCACTAAAGCCAGTTTTCAAGAAAACAAGTCGCAGGGTTTGAAATGTCACACCGAGTGACCTGGACACGGGTATACAGGGGCCATCCTGCCCCCTCCGTTCCGAGTCTGGAAAGAAAATAAACCGAGGACACGCCAGGCTGGCTCTGGGGCGCTCCTTCCCAGCGGGCGGGCCGGTGTCTCCTGCAGGTGATGCCGGGAGATAAGGCGCCGTCCGCCCGCCGTCTAGACGGGGAGGGGGGTTAGTGACGCACAGAGCGGGGACCGACCCAGACACTGCGCAGGATCTCAAGAGGCAGACTCAGACTCGTCCTCGCATTGCCGTCAAGCGCGTGCTGCGGGTTTCCCTCCAACGAGCGGTAGCCACACCACCTGCGGGCCTCCACCGAGCACACCCAACAAGCTGGCGGGGACGCTGCCAGATTCCTTCCGGAAGGAGCTGGGCTGCGTAGCAAGGCCCCGCCCCCACCAGACTCGGCCTTACTAGCTACCAATCATCTTCGAGCCCGCCCCCGCGCGGCGACCAATCCCCGCCGGCCCGGCCCCTCTGGCGCACAAGGCAGCACACTGCTCACAGAGCACTACGAGGCCCACACTGGAATTTCATTGGGACTAATGAAACTCGTGAGCCTCTTTCATCCAGCCATTCGCTGGGGCAACAGGACACAGCAGTAGCCTGGCATCAGATTATCAATTTTTATTAAGATCAAAATATTCGTCCACTATGAACTGGCTGTTCTTACAATAAATAACAATAACTTACGTTTGATCCGTAAAGGCTCACACTCCGTCTCCGTCAACCAATAACTTAACACACTTGTAAAGAAAGTCCAGTCCTGCTTTTCCAGCAATCATGCGCGAGGGGCCACAAGTCTGCTCTTCTGAACCCACAGGACCCGCGGTTCTCCACGCGGTCTGCATATGGGCAGGGCCTCGTGGAGCACTAGGAGGAAGGGGCAGCACTAACCCTGGTGGTTCCCAGGTTCTGGCTTGGGAAAAATAAAAAGTCCTGGGAGCGGGGTCTCCAGCTGGCTGCGGGCAGGCTATGTCCTGGAGCTTTGCAGGCCTGACCTCGGGGTTTTCCCCTTGGTCTGCTCTCAGTGACGACGGAGACAAGACTCGAGCTGGCACGGCCTGAGCTGGGTCTCATGCGGGGAGCATGCGAGGTCCAGTGGGGGTCCGCTCACGTCTCCACGGGGCTCGGCACCATACTGTTGGGGGTGTCTGGGAGCTGCGAGGACAGGGAGGTCACGTCGCTGCCGGAGGAGTTGCCCAAGGAACCAGACTCGGAGAAGGAGACCTGGGCGTTTGGAGACGTGGGAAGGCAGTGAGGACGCGCCAGGACGGTTGCCCCTCGGAGCTCCCGCAGAGTTAAGGTGAAATTCCCTGCAGCCTCAACCCTGCTCTTTCAAGGCAGGCACCCATCCTTCCCCCAACCTCGAACACCCTCCTCCCCGGGTCTAGCAGCGGGTCCCCACCCGGTCCTCACCAGCTGCTGGAAGGCTGGCTGGTCCAGGTCGCTCTGCAGTGCGAACTCGCTGAGCGCCTTCCAGGGGGGCTGGAACGTCTGCACCTCCACGGCGCTTCCCTGCACCGCGCTGTCGTGGCGGATAGGGCTGCCAGCCACCAGCGGGGTCCCGGTCAGGCCCTGGAGGCTCTGCAGGAGAGGGCTCGGTGAAATCTTTCCTGCCCCTGGAGGCTCGGACCCCAGCCCTGAGCGCGACCTGCACTGCACGAGTGGAGGCAAACGCGAAAGAGACCTGCCCCACCATGGTCCCCAAACCTGCAGGGTCATAGCCAAGGAAGATGGCGAGGCCTGGCAGAGCACAAGGCCAAGCTTTCGCGCACCAAACCACGCGCAGGAGACACAGCCAGAGTCCAGTCAGGCCACACGACCAGAACCCCTGGAGAATGCCTCAGCCGCGATGTTAGGAACCTGGACCCAGGGAAGCCTTGCTCACTTGGCCAGGACCTCACCCTGGGGTGCAGGACCCGACCTCCCGGGAAAGGGGCGCGGAAGCCCGGGCTGGCCCTCACCGTCTTGTCGCTGTGCTGCTGCTGCTGCAGTTGCTTCATGAGGATCGACTTCTTCTTGTCCTTGCAGCGCTTGTTCTGGAACCAGACGCGGATGACGCGTGGGCTCAGCCCGGTCATCTCCACCAGCTGCTCCTTCATGAGCGCGTCGGGCCGCGGGTTGGCGGCGTAGCAGGTCCGCAGCGTGTGCAGCTGCTTCTCGTTCAGCACGGTCCGCACCCGTGTCGTCTTCTCCGCCTGCTTGTGCACGTGTGGGCGCAGCGCGGGCTGCCGGCCAGGAGCGGGATCTGGAGTGGGGCGGGCCGGGAAGGGGCGGCGGGGGCCCAGTGAGCGCCCCAGGACCGACCCTGCGCCCGGCTTCGTATTCGTTCCCTTTCCTCCGGGTTCCCCGAGTGCGTTGTCGCCGCCTCCGCGTTCCCAACCGCGCCTCCTCCCCTGCTGCACCCGAGAAGCTCACCCTCCCAGCCCACAAAGCCCCTGGAAAAAGTCGAGGTTTCCGAGGACCAGGCAGGAAGCGGCAGGGACCCTGGAGAGATCGCAGACCGCGCAACCCAGGATGGAGGCCTCGTCCTGGGCCCGGGGCCTGCAAGGCCGCTGCCCTCACTGGGCTCCGCGCTCCCGGACAGGCCTTTCCCGAGCCCTAGGTCGGCTCCCTCCCGCCGGCCAGGCCCGCCCTGACCCGGCCACCTCCCTCAGGGAACCCGTCATTCCTGGTCAACCCGGAAACAGCACCGGGAACCTCAGGATCTGAGGCCGGGATCTGAGGCCAGCTGCGTGAGGTGCCTAGCTCCAACCCTGGCCTGGTCTGCACCATCTCGATCCATCTCCCGTAGGCGTTTCAAGGTCTGAATAATTTCTGTCATTTCCCCGAGCAGCTCGTGCGGCAGCCTTCCTTGATTCTCAGCCCGACCTACGAACCCGCCACCTGGGCCGAGGTCTCCGTCCGGGTGCTCTGCCTGCCTGACCACTCCCCTGGCTCTTGGCGCCTCCAGAGCCAACCCCGCGTCCTGGGCAGCACAAATTTGGACTTGGAATCCAAACCCAACCCGACCCCAAACGCCCCTACCCCGGGCGGGGATGGCCTTGGAATCCCCGATGGGAGCGGGGTTACTGAGCCACAGGGACCTCGGGCAAGTCGCACTCAAGACCCCGTTGTCATCCATCTATGTGCTGTTCTGGGCACCCGGTAACCCACACACCCCTTGAGCCCCAGCGACTCCCCGTACACGCGAGTCACCGCGGGAATCGCACGGAAAGCACAGGTGCCAGCTCTGGCCTCGCGCCCCCGGCCCTTGCGTCCAGCCGGCCCGGCTCACCTGGCAGGTGCAGGGCGCGCGCCGCAGGGATCGGGCCGGGGCTACGCGGGCTGCCGGCAGCCGCGCGCTCGAGGAGGAGCCCGTGGTCGGCGCGGCACAGCAGCTCGTGCTCCCGCAGTGAGAACTCGTCCCCGGGCAGCAGCTGGCGGCTGCACACTGCGCAGCGGAAGCATTCCACGTGGAACACACTGTCGCGTGCGCGCATCACCAGGTCGCTGCTGCTGAAGCCCACCTGGCACTTGGCACACTTGATGCCGAAGAGCCTGTGGACGGGCGGACGCGGGTGAGCGCGGCGTAGTCCCCAGCCCGTGGCGGGGCTGCACCGCGGACCTCCCTCCACCCGCCCGGCTCACCGCGCGTAGTCCCGCTTGCAGTAGGTCTTCCCGTCTCGCACGAAGCACGTGCACGTCTCGTCCAGGTACTGGCTGCACTCAGCACACTTGAGGCAGGCAGCATGCCACTCGAGGTCGGGCGACACGCGCAGGATGAACTGGTCGTGGATTTGACTCCCGCAGCCCACGCACATAGCCGTCCCGGGCTTCTCTGAGAGGATCGCAAGGCGCCAGATCAGAACCCCGGCCCGGCCCTGTAGCTTGTGCTTCTCTTCCCTCGCCCATCATCGTGACCAAAGGGAAGGCGAGCTTTCCAAGGTCCAGAACGAAAACCCAAATCTAGGGTCCATAGCGGCCTCGTCTCCAAAGCGCGGAGGTCAGCACAGGGCCGCTATGTCTGTGAGCACGCAAACTGGACAAGGGGTAAGGAGAAAACCACAGCCACGCGCGTCATCACGGACACCCGCAGTCCAAACATCCCGGACCACGCCAGAAGAATTTCTCGAGCTTTTAAAACAGAACATCAGCAAACAAAACCCGCACCCCGAGCCAGACCCAACCGCCTCCGAGCAAGACCGCAGAAGCCCAGCCCGGTCCAAGAGCAGCAGCCCTCAGAGAGGTGAGTTCGAGATTTTCCTCCGTGGTGCGGACGGAAGCCACTTGTAGGATCCGTCGATCACGCCTCTGCATTCGGGATGCTGCGCATCATGCACACCCCCGCCCGCACGTAGGGGACTTACTCTTGGAGGGGTCCCCCATAGCACCCGGGAAAGGACACTGGAGAAGCAGATCCACCATGCAGAGCGAGGCGAGAGGCGTGGATGGGCGGAGGACTAGGGTCGCGCAGCTCGGCTCCCGCGCACTGACTTCCAGCCAGCCCGGAGGCAAGTCCGCACCGGTCCGCACGCGCGTGACGTCAGTACGCACGGCCCCCGGCGAGGGTGGGGGCGGGAGACCCCCGGATGGGCGGGGTGGGATTGGAGGGGGCGCAACAGGATTGGCTGGCCTGAGGTGAAAGAGTTCTGATTGGCTGGGCATGAACAATGGAGCACAGCCCCGCCCCCGAAACTACGGGGACCCCTAACAGGCAGGACCCAGAGCTAAGCATCCTCCGCGACTGGGTAGGAACAGAGCCGGGGTGGGCGCCTCGCGCTCGGCTTTAAATCTCCCGTTTCATAAGTAAAAAAAATCCCCACTCGAGATGTGAGCGCGGGGAAGGGGATCCGCTGGACGTTGCCCTTCTGGTCCTGCCCGGCACCCCTCTCGTGTGGTGCGCTTTTGTCCTCAGAGCCTAATCTAGAAGGTAGGGCTGACCACCAAGTCTGGATGGACTCCGTCCAGGGTGCCCCGCCGCCCCGCCCTAGGAAGCCTTGAGCTGGAGGTAGGTGGCCCCGGGCGCAGAGCCGGCTCCTAAGGATAGGTCCTGTGCTCCCGGGGCTGGGACTCACTTCTTCTTTGCACTTTTTCTACCTCCTCTTCCTCCTTCGTCCTACGTTGTCTTCGTTTTTAATGTGCACCGACTCCCTATTCTACCCCCGCGGGACCTTCCAGAGCGCTGGTGGGGTCTAGTGCGGGTCTCTGGCCAGAATAAATGGTTTTCATAAATCTGCTGGTTCATTTCGTAAACGAGCACAGCGTGAATCCCAGAAACGAATGTGGTGCCCGGTGATTTACAGTCTGCGTAGTGGCTCCTTGGTCCTTAGAAATGAGGCCTTGCGCATTCTCTGCTAAAAATAAATAAGTAAATAAGTAAGTAAAAAACCACTATGGGTTTTGTTTGGAAGGGTTATAAACCACCCGTTATAAAGTACGTCTACCTACCCAGTGTCGGCGACTGTTTCCCACTGAACGGTGGAGGACTCGGTGTCCTCCTGCCTGGGTCCCTGCGCCCGCCCGAGTGCCTGGCGCCTGGCGCCACTCTGAATCCACACCCGGACTGCGAGAATCGGGGGCCCGCCCGGCGCGCACTAACATGGGGACCCGCGGGCCTTGGGTCACTGCCACCAGCTCGGAAGCTTCTACTTTTTTCTCTGGCCCCATCTCTTTAGTCTACAACTGCTTTGCCCTGGGCCGCGTCTGACATTCTTGGCCCACTGTCCTTTCCCGGAGTGAGCGCTGTGGTCAGGGGCAGGCAGGATGCTGCGCTTGAAGGAATGAATGTAAGCAGAGGCCTTCCCTGCCAGTACTTGTGCCAGGCCAATGGTGTAACCTCAGGCAGCTCCTTTCAGTTCTTGCCTGAGTTTCCTCATAGCTTTTTCTACTGTGTAAGAATCAACCAAGTTATTCTAGAATACGACTTAGATTAATACCTCAATGCCTGTTAACTTTGATCCTTATCATTGTGGCTGTCTCTGCCTCCACGCACCTTCCCTGCAGGGCGTGTCAGCCTGGGTCCTGATGCAAGAGCTGTACCCTGTGTGCACTGTGCTTTGGGTGTCCTGTGGATGTGGGTGCAGCTCTGGTTTGGGAGGACGCTGCTATGTAAGCTCCTGTGGCAAGTGTGAGGTGTTTCTGGCTTGGCTCAGATCCTGCCTGCTTTGGTGCCTCTGGACCAGGCCTAGCTCCCACCATCCTCAGACCCTGCTCGCCAAATCAGTACTTGAGGAGCTCTGGTGGCCAGGAGTCCAAAGGTCCAAGAAGAAATGCAACTTTTGCCCCTGAAGCTCCTTCCTGGACAGGAAATCTCATCTTATGAAATAAGTGGTGCAGAGCTCCATAGGATGGCTTCTTCTGGGGTGCCAAGGAGTCAAGTCGGGAACTAACATTTCTGCTGCCTCATGCCCTAGGTCTTCCCTGACACATCTTGGGTGGGCTGTGTCCAACCCATTTAATCTTGAGGGAACAGGCAAGAGGGAAAGTGACTATTGCCAGCCCCAGGCATGGTCAGAGCTAACGCTGAACTCCAGCCCTGGTTGCTTTTCTCACTGTGCCACTGAAGACACACACAGTGTAGTCCAACACTCACCCTCTTTGTTTTCTGTAAAACCAGTTACAAGTTCCCTCCTCTTGGGTGTTTGGTCAAAGCCACCCCCAGAAGCCCAGTGCTAGGGTAGGGGAAGAGCGTCCCCACCTCAAAATCCCAGGGTGCCTTTGATGTGGCCCTTCCCTGCTCACGGCCTCCAGGAGACTCCCAGCATCCCCTCTGAGGGACACCCCTAGCCACAGCACTCAAAAGACCTGGGAGCCTCTTCCTCCCGGCCTCAGAGTATCCATGAGGATTCCTTACCAGGAGCAGCGGCTTGAGCTCCTCAGCTCAGCCTTGCTTCACACAGCAAGCACCAGCTCCAGCTCCTCCTGGCAGATGGAGGGAGCAGAGGAGTCTCCAGATTCCTTCTCCCAACTCCCACCCCCATCACCGCTGCCTCCTCAGGGTCCACAACAGAAGGCTGTTTACAAAGATCTGGCAAGAGCAGAAGAGCGCTGGTCTCTCTCCCACTGGAGCGCAGGACCCCAGAGAAAGAGCAGGAAACCTCTCAGCCTGGAGGAAAAGGGTTGTGAGGAAGGCTAGCCGAGTGGCACTTATCATTTCATCCTTTGTTAGCCCTCCCACACTTCCCTTTCCCCTTCTTTCCTTCCAGAGCTCTAGAGTCAGAAGCCTGGAAGGGCACCAGAGACTTTTTCCAGGCTCTCTTTCGACTGATCAAAACCAGAGGGAAGAGCCAGTCCCACTCTTCTTGCTTAGGGTTTAGAGCAGCATGGGCTCTGTGTGTGTGTGATGTATGCATGTGTGTGTGTGTGATGTATGCACACACACAACCATATTCATATGTGCCCCCCACACACACATACTCAGCATCCTTCCAGGCTCCCCTGCCTTCCTCTTCTCCCTCACTTGTAGATCTTCAGCTCCTATTTTTGTGGGTTCACCTTGGGCTTGACACCACCCCCAGTGTCCCCATCATCCCAGCCAGCACTCAGGAGCTCTTCTGAGCTCACATTCTCTGGTCTCATCCTCCAGCAAATCCTAGGAAGGAGCTGCTGCTTCTCAGCTGGACAACTTGGTGCAGGTGGCTCTCCTGCTAGGGTTCCGCACTGGTGCCAGAAGGATTTGAACTCACAGTGATACAGTCACTGCACACGTTCCACCCAACCCAGAGAAAACTGTGCTACCTAGAGGAGCATCAGTCTTCAATGTGGTCACCAGGAAGAGCACCAGGGTTGGGTCTCCTGGGGACCTAGCATGGAAAGGAGCAAGCTGGGAAACAGGTCCTCAACCTAACCAGAACTCTTCCTACCAGAATCTCTATGGATTCTGTTTTGTCCAGGGCTGGGGCCTCCTGTCCTTTGTCCTTTCTTGCACCTTGCCTGCCTCTCCACCCCAGACTCCCTCTGAGCACACAAGTGCCCATGAGACAGGGACAGTGGGGACCTCTTCTCCTCACTGACACTGTGGCACTCAATGCACAGACCCTGTGCTGAGCAGTTAGGTGGGGTCCCATGTAAAGTGCCCAATCACCTGAGCAGGTTTGGCTACAGAAGTTGCAAATTCCAGTGCAAAATATAATTTTGAGATCTACTCGCAAAAATTATTAAGAATCAGAAGACAGCTGTGGCAGCATTCAGCTAAAGGCAGGGCCCTTCTAAAGCCCAGGGCCCTCATGATTACCCAGGTTGAATCAAGAAAACAGCTATGCCTCCGAGGCATCAAGGCACAGCTACCTACTCTACCATCCTCACCCTTCTGTGGTCTTTCAGGAGAGCAGAAATCAATAAGCAATAACCTCCATTAGTAAGAGGAGGAATTAGACTCAGAGCCTGACCCCCACGAGAAGAGCTGTAAACTTGCACTTGAGTCTATCCAGTTGTTAGTGGTTTTGTTGGTTACTTTGTTTTGAGTGGCCAGACATAGGCCAAGGTTATCGAGGTCATCCTGCAGGAAAACAAACCAACTCCTCCTTTGTAGCATTCTTGTCCTTGGGGAATCGTGGTAAGGAGTGGCTGTGAGAGTTCTGTTAAAAGGACCATAGGGTGTCCTTATAGAAAAAGCAGACATATTAGCTGCATGTATGTATGTATGTATGTATGTATCCTTCCATCCAGTAGTGGGAATTAAACCCAAGGGTGCTATACCACTGAGCTATATCTCCAGTCCTTTTCATATTTTAATTTAAGACAGAGTCTCGCTAAGATATCCAGGCTGATCTGGAACTTGGAATCCTCCTGCCTCAACCTCCCAAACCCTAGGGATTTAGAGGGCCAAATAAGGGCAAATGAACCTTAAAAACAAAACAAATGAGCACCTTTGTTTCCTTTCAAACACTGAGGAGCCTAGATCTTTACAGAAGAGTGGGCCCTGGGGCCGAGCTGTGCTTACAGCTATGAGGGAAGTTGCATTTTCTCCCGTCTTTCCAGAAGGGGGAACTTGGGCTGGTTCTCCATGACCTGGCTGTGCTTCTGAACAGTGTAGTCCAGGTCACTGGGCTGGTGGCTACTTGGAGTCAGCCAGTTCTGTTTTTGTCTAAAAGCCACATGCTGGGCAAGTTGAAAAGGAAGGAGATTGAAGGAAGGAGAAAAAGACAGATCCAAAAGGAATCAATTCACCAAAGCAGGACTATCAGCTCCTAGGCACACAGGTAAGCTTCTCACTGTGAGGGCCAGAAGACCTTATGTGTCCCTTCAACAGTGTTTCTACAATCAGATCAGAGGAACTGTCAGCCGCCACAGCCCATTTGATTTTGTGCCTTCCCCCATCCCACCCCCTCAAGAAAACAGAATATTGTTCCAAGTTCCTTCATCCTACATAGCTGTGTGTGGGGTTAGGTTTTGCAGACAATGGAGGCCACTGAGGACCCTTGACCATTCATGGGGGCTTGGCTTGCCTTGCCTTTCCTCCCTTGCTTCCTTTCTTCCTTCCTCACTCCCTTCCTTCCTTTCTCTCTTCCTTTCTTTCTTCTTACCTTTTTTTTTGTCTTTTGAGAGAAAGTCTCTTTATTCAGTTCAAGATGGCCTTGAGCTCACTTTGTAGCCCAGGCTGGTCTTGCACTGGCAACCCAAGGGCTAGGATTACAGGCATGCACCACCAGGCCAGGCAATGCCTTTCCAATATGAATACAAAACAAGTTACCCTATGGCTTCAAACATGAGACCATGCCCATCATAAAGTTCTTACCCTTTTTTTCCTTCCTTTCTTCTTCTTCCTCCTCCCCCTCTTCCTCCTCCTCCTCCTCCTCCTCCTC
>PVJA010008282.1:0-64991 GCA_004027025.1 Myocastor coypus
CAGACTCATTCTGCCTGTGGTGCTCAGTACTCCTGTGGGCCAGAGACCAGCTGGGAGCAGCAGGGTGGAGCCTGGAGCCCTACTGAGTTTTGAGCCCAGTCAGCCTCTCTCCAAGATAAGTCTTAGACAGTCTCCCTCTCACATGGGTTGATGGAGCCCTCAGCACTCACTGACCTTGAGTGCAGTCCTTCATGTCCACTGCTGCCCTCCTTGCTTTGTTTCTCTGTGGAGGCCTCTGGGGCCACCAGCGGTCACCCTGTGTCCAGAGATTTGAACTTCTTGTGCACGGAGTCCCATCTCAGAGAGAAGTGGCTGCCAGCTACCTCTTCCTCCCTCGCAGAAATTTTTCTCTCAGTCTCTCTGTGGGCTTCAGTTTGCACTTCAGATCCTTCCGGGGTCCAGGGGACCCACTTCCCTCCAGGCATTCCTTATGTTGCTATATTCTAGTATCTGGATGGTGGCTCTCAGAAATGTTGGCTTTTGCTTCTTGCCGTTCTACCATCCTGGTGCTCCCTCGCTGATTTTCTCATGGAGAAAAGTCAGAGCATCTTCAAAAGTTGGGGAATACTTTGGAGCATGAGAGCCATGCAGTTATTACCAGGTCACGCATGATATGAACACAGGCAAGGTAAGACAAAGAATCTACAGACCGGGTCCAAATGGTAGCTGCTATTAGTTCAGCAGTGTTTCTTAAAAGAAAGTAGAGGGAAAGAAAATGCAAAAGGAACTGAGGACAATGGTTTAATGGTCCTTGGTCTCTTCCTGTGTATGCAGAAACCAAAATGCATTTCAGCATGGATACTAGTTAGGGTAGCAACAGTGGCTGTGTCTTACCTTTCTTACCTAAGGTGCCTGGCTCAAAGTAGGTACCAAATTCTATTTATTTTGTTGGTAAAAAAAAAAAAAAGGAAGGATTGGATGCATTTGTTCAGCTCTGCACTCCCAGAGGCAGGCAGGTGGCACTTGCACTGCTGTTGATCTCTGTTCTGCCAACACTGCTTAGTGAACCTGCCTTCATATCATAGTATCCTGCACATACCAATTTCTCTCCCGTGTTGTTGTTTTTGTGCATTACTTCCTAGAAGTTTCATTAGCTGCATGTTCTTTACTTCATTCCTGGCATCAGTTCCAACGAATTCATCATCTTTTTTTTAACAATGCTTTATGTTATGCTACTCAGTCATATTTAACCACTTTTAAAAATTTTAAATGAGGGTCTGACATGTCTTTATGCATGAGCAAGTAATCTTTGGGTATAAAAATTTGCAAAGATGTTGTTCTACTCTTCAAGGTATGTACAGTTTGGAAACAAGATGTGTAAATTACTATTTAAATTTACTAATTATTTTAAAGCAATGTGTGATATAGGTTATATCACAAGATTCCTGAGAAGAAGAAGAGGATTTGTGGCTGTGGATGTCTCGTGCAAAGTCCTTACAGATGGACATAGTTCTGATAAGGAGAGTCTTGAAGGGAGAAGGGTGTTTGCAGTGATGATATAGTGGGTAATAAAGCACAGACAGGTGGGACAGTCCAGAGAACGTGCTAGAAATGGGGAATAGTCAGACTTGATTAGACTGCAATGTATGAGATGGGCCGTTTGGATAGAAAAACAAACTGGAACTAAATCGTAGAGGGGCTCCCAAGAATCATTAAGAAGTTTGGGTAGAATTAGTAGGCAATGTTCAATAGGTCATCAAATAAATCTCATGTTAGACATTTAAAGCCCACACAGGGAGATCTCATGCAGACAGAGGCAGAGATCAGAGTAATGGATGCTCACTCTAAAGATACAAAAATGGTTGGGTGTTGGCAGAAGCCAAAGAGAGGCAGGAATTCGAGCATTCATGAAGGACCAACCTTGCGAACCCCTCAACTTTCTGCTTCCACCCTCCAGAATTGTGAGACAGTCAGTTTCATCTATCTATACAAGCTTGGCCAAGATACTGTTAACAGCATCTCTAGCAAGAGAACAAAGATTTATAAAAAGAAAGAAGGAAATGTTTCTAACAATCATTGCCAGAAGAGACAGAAGTCCCTGGGATGAGAATTTATATGTTTGGATTCTCTGAGAATCAGATGCTAAGGCAGGATTAAACTAAAAGGATTTTCTAAGGGGAGATATCTTGTTAAAAGATATAGCAAGGAAACAGAAACAGGGAGGGAAAGAGGGAGGTTGCACAGAAACAGCCTAGACTGCAGTCCAAGCAAGATTTGGCACAGCTGCTGGTAAATCCGTTAGCTTTTCTCAGAAGTGTGTCCTTGGTATCATCTGCTCCATAACTCATCAATGAGTAGCTAGGCCTCAGTGAGCAGCCCCAGAATTCTCTGTACTTAGGTCATCCAGGCTCACTGGAAGGGCCTTCAACCAGTCATAAAAGCAGGCAAAGGAGGTGAACAGACTAGGATTAGAGCCGGTGTGACAGGGCAGATGGATTCCTCAAGAAGAGACACATTTGGGTAGAATATTAAGCACCAACTGTAAATTTAGAGGACTGGAATAGAGGCCTGGAGTACAAACAACAGGTCAGGAATGAGGATTTCTGAGTCCTGTGACACAAGTCCCACAAACATGAAATATATGGGAGATACAGAGAGCAGCAGAAAGAAACTCCAAACGAATGAAGTTTGCAGAGTATAGTATAAAAGATAGGAGGCTGCAGTTTCCTGGGGGTCCAGGAAGGAAAGAGGGTAGCTGGGAGCAGTGGAGTGGTGATCTTCTCAGAGCCAGGTATGCAGGGCAATAAAAGAGAATGACAGATGACTTTTCTATTAGGGAGGACTTTCCAGAAGGTGACTGGTCTCAAGAGAAAAGAGAAAATCTGCAAGGTCAGGTTGTGGACAAGCAAATGCTAACACTATACTTCTACTTTCATGGTGAGGACCAAGAAAAAGACAGAAGGTAAGGGAGACAAATTGGATCAGTCTTCCAAGGACAACTATTTGGCCTTTGGGATGGCATCTGAAAATTTACTATCAGATAAAATGATTTTATAGCTCCTCCACTGTCTCTCATCTCTCAAACTGTCTCCAAAACATTAAAGTTATCTGCTCTGGTATTCTCAGGCAATAGAAGCAGCTCTGGGAATAATATAAACATCATATACATAGTTTAAATTGTGATCTTTCCAATTACAGTATCTTTCACCAGACAAGAAGTTTCATTTCCATCTGATTACAACCAGAAAGAAATTAAATTAATTGTTTCTTCACTCTTGAGCCTAATTGGGGTTACTTTCAGCAAGCCCCTACATGCCACGGTTATGAGTCCATAGTTACAGCTGAAAATTTTTCGCAGGGAGCTCTTACCTAACAACTAACAGATCAGTAGTTGAGCTTTGTAGATATAGTGCCTTCCCATGGTCACCATGATGACCTCTTTGGGTGCTTGCAGCTTGAGAAGCTTTCCCACAACCCGACCTTTGCCTCCACTCTTCAGTGATGGCGAAGAAGTTGCTAAAAAGTTAACGAAAGCACTTAGTCACACGGAGGTCCCGATGTCTAAGACAATTATGCCAAGTGAGACGTTCCATGATGCCTTATTTATATTTGATTTTGCTTTGCATCTTTCTCAGGAATCTGATACAGTTAAACTGAAGACCAGGAAACATTAATTCTCTTTTTTTTTTAAATTTTTTTTAATTTTATTTATTATTTTTTTCTTGCTTCAGAACCCTTGTTTATTCACTCATTTTCATGGCCGGCTCAGCTCGCCCCGAGGGCAGGACTGGCGCAGCATGTGGTGCCGGGTATCGAACCACAGTCCCTGAAGCCGCCCAAGCTTTCCCAAGCAGGCTCTTTAGACCACTGAGCCATCCCACAGGGCCCCCATTAATTCTCTTCAAAGAAGAGAAGTTGTGAATGTCAGAGCTGGAGGAGATTTTGTCTTGGTTCCTGTTTCCTTGTGTTTTTCTACTGCCTCACACATAATTCAATACTACTCGCTCATAAAAACACCCATTTAATAAAATTACACACACACACACACACACACACACACACACACACACGCACACACACAATCAATTAATCCATCAATCTATTTCGGTGTGGAATATATTAAATTGGGTGTTTTTCTTTTGTCACTGTATTTCTGAAAGAGTTGGCTTATTTTTGTAAGTTTTTACTTTTAAATACCATTCTCATTAAGTAGCTCCATAATATAAAATGAGATACTGTGACTAAAGAACAACTATCAAGAAAGTAAAGCCTCATGTACAGACTATGCTAATGCCACATATTTTCATAATGTGGCATCTCTAAGCATTAATATTAATTTGGCATGAAGTCAACACATAGAGTTTGGCTAAGATGACTAAACTTTACTTCAGTATGAGTTATTAGAGTATTTGCATTATAAACTTAATTCCAGTCGGACAAAAGCTTCTATAACATTAAACAATTATCTATTATTACAAACCCAGTCATGTTCAGAATTCCAGCAGCAGTGAGAGATCCAGATACACAGAGCAAAGCTCTCCCTAGGGGGAGCCTTTCAATGCCCCTTACCCACATGCCTGTAGGAATTTGTGCACTTAATTTGACGCACATAGAAAGTGAACAGCAGAAGTGCTGTGCACGTGTATGCATATCACTAATCATCAGATGCCACTGCAATAGAACGCTGAACTCCCTGATGGTGATAACCTATTGAACAAAACACAGTGAACATACGTTGCTTTTGGCTCTAATACTGTGTATTAAATTTAAACAACACAGTTAAAATATAGTGAAGAAAATAGCTTATATAAAAGCAAGCAGAAGACCAGTCATGAACAAAGCATTACTAAGAGAATATTTTAAAAAGTTCTTGGACATCTCATAGAACCTGAGGCATGCTTGAAAAAAAACGTGCTTGAGGAAAGGAGCGAGCCACTGTCTTGGCTGAGAAGTCACTAGAAGTGGGTAGCAGTTCTTTGTCCCTTTTTCTTCCTCTCTTTGGCAGCTTGCAGTCTCTTACCACTCTGTGTCTCATCACGTCTGTGGTCTCTGTGAAAGCCAGATTTCTTTGCTAGGGCTCTCCAGACCAGATGTGAATCTTATGTTAATCTATATAATAGATTGTCACCAGGATCTTAGTATAGCACCTATATTCCTCAGAACCTCTTGGGTAACAGGGCGCCTTTTGCTCTAACAAGGCCACTCTCTGTAGGTCCCTTAGACAGGAAGAGGTTGGAAACTGTTGCCGGAAACATCAAGCCATGATTAACTTTCACTCCACCTTCTCTCCTACCCTCCAGGGAGAAAGGCACTGGGGATTCAGTCAGTCATGAATAGCCAACAATTTAATCAGTTATGCCTACACAATGAAAGCTCCAGAAACAACCCTAAATAGTGGTTTTCAGAGACTTCAGAGTCAGTGAATACCTTAGGGTGTCAGGAAAAAGGACCCTTGGCAGGGGCAGGGAAGCTACCTGACCTTTGCTCACACCCTGCCCTCTCATGGTTTCCATGCAGCTCTGCAGAACTTATATCCTTCACATAAACTGGCAAGCTAACTAGTATGGAAATTGCCTTCTTGGGCTCTATGAGTCATCTGTCATGGTGTCAGCACTGATGAGGGGACTATTAACTTAGTTCAGGCAACCCAGTCTCACACAGTAGCATTTCATTTCTCCACCCAAATCCTAAAGAAGAAGAAATAAATTTGTGTTCACCAGTTGAGATAAAGTGCCCAGTGAGTGTCCTATGTGGTCATCACTGTAGCTAAGAAACACAGAGTTAAGGTCCCTAGTGAGTAGAGGGCTCTTCTCACATACAGGAAGGTAGTGCACTGGAGTACAACTGTCTACTTATGAATCAATTTTCTACAAAGTCTACAAATGTAGATTTTGTGCCTCTTTGTTCACTATTATTTTATAAAACAGTCAGCGCAAAGGAGATGCTCAATAAATATCTGTTGAAAAAATGAGTTTTATCCTTTTCATTCACTAGTACACTTTTACTACTACTGGTAATAATAGTTTTTTTTTTTTTTAATGAAAGTACTAAAAAAGAGTTTCTCTTTCAATGCTTTCAAAAGAACTCACCAGCGAACAGAGATTAAAGCTTTGCTTAGATTAGTCATGAGCAGAACGGATTCACTCCTCCCCATCATATACTCCCTAATATAGATTAATTCCCTGCTGTAAGCCTGGATTTCTTAGATGTGAAACACAAAGCATAGGTTCATTGACAACTCAATCACCTCATGAATTACAAAGAATTTTCACTTCACTTGAAGCTCTACTATTATTCACAAAAGACACAACTTAACCAGCTGTGAATTTTCCCACTCAAAAATTCCGAACTGTTAAGAGTGTCTCAGAAAGCTAGAAGTAAAGTACAAGTCCCCATGTATGTAAATTTGGGGAAGCACATATATATTTTAAGGGCTGGTTCTTAAACTACCTCAGAAAAATCCTAAGCAACTTAAGAAAAAAAGATATGTGGTAACATCAAATCTTCTTAAGACCACGTCGTGAATTAAAGTCCTCCTATAGTCAGTTAATTCAAAAAAAATTGCACTAAATGTCATTTAGCCCTCTAGTTCTAATAATGTCACTTGGTGCTTTCCTAAGGAAATTCCTAAGAACCCTCCTGACTTCATTTTGAATCATTCCACTGAGGTAGAATTCTTTCCTCCAGTGAATCCAGTTGCATTACTACAAAAATAATGATTAACTAGCTCTTCTGTTCCCAAGTCGAAAGAAATAACATCTCCCTAAATCTTTTTCTAACAAGTGAAGTAGACTCTCAGGAAAACCTTATCCCAGAACAACTCTACCTGGGGATAATGCCTGAAAATCCTTTTTTCTTTTTTTCGGGTCAGACTATTTCAATTAGCCTGACAGCAGAAGCCTACAGGAAGCCCTAATGTAAGGATGGCTAGACTTGGTTACACTGTTAAGGGCCAGATAAGCTGGTCTTGCTAGAGGAACTGAATTTCTTCAGATGTGGATTGTCACTGGACTATGTCTGTCAGTCAGTAAGATTTTTCTCCCAAAATATGGATAAGTGGATTTCAAAATGACAAGAACTTAGGCATTTATGCAAAGACTAAATATTATTATCCACCATAATTTAACTGCTTATTCTCATCTGAGAGGGGTAAATGGCAGAGACAAAGATGATTGTTGGTTGTGCAGGGCCAGCTATTTAGTTGCTAACGTTATATGAGTAGTAGTTCAATCAATTGCTACTATGCTTTTTTAAATTCTTTTGGAAAGACACACAGAAGGTGAATAGCTGGGTCAAATGGAACCTCTAACTGTAGTTTTTTTGAGGGAATCTCCATACTGATTTCTACAGTGGTTGCAAGAGTCTGGGCTCCCAGAAGGGTTCTTTTATCCCCACAGCCCTGCCAACATTTGTTATTGTTATTTCTTGAAAAGAGCCAGTTTTTCTGGGGTGAAATGGAATCTGAGTTGCTTTAATTTGCATTTCTGAAATGGCCAGGATTGTTGAACATTTTTTCATATATTTATTTGTCTTTTGTACTTCTTCATTGAACTGTGTATTCACTTCAGATGCCCATTTTTGTATTGGCTCTTTGAGGTGAAGGGATATGAGGTTTTTAATACTTTATATGTTCTAGATAATAGTCCTTTGTCTGAGGAACAGCTGACCAGTTTTTTCCTACTCTATAGGTTGTCTTCTCCCTATGTTGGTGACTTCTTTTGCTGCACAAAAACATTTTAATAAGATGAGATCTCAGCTGTTGATTCTTTATGCTAATTTCTGTGTGATCAGAATTTTGTTCATAATGTCCTTACCAATACCTATGTCTTCAAGTGTTCTACTTATTCTATCTACCAGCAGATGTATTTTTTTTTTTTTAGAACTTTGATCCATTTTAATTTTAGTTTAGTTCATGATGATAGACATGAGTCTGGTTTTAATCTGGCCAGTGGGCAGAGCTTGGCTGGGTTCTGGAGCCTACAGTGGCTCAGACCCTACAACAGCGGTTCTCAACCTGTGGGTCGCGATCCCCGTGGGGGTTGAACGACCAAAACACAGGGGTTGCCTAAAGCCATCAGAAAATACATATTTAAACCCATGTTATATCGTGGTGAAATGTTATTTATTGGAATTAGTAACTTGAAGTAGCCACCAAAATTAATTTTTGGTTTGGGGTCACTGCAACATAAGGAACTGTATTGAGGGGTCACAGTATTAGAAAGGTTGAGAACCACTGCCCTACAAGAACAATTTGAACAAGAAAAGCTCAGGGAGGAGGCTACAGCATAGGTGAGCCACATGCCACATTCACTCCTGATAAATACACTACGTCCTTCTACAGAGAACAGGAAAGGAGCCACCTGGAATAGCAGCAAAGGAACGCATGGACTCTCTGGTCTCTAAATCTGCCTCTGGCTCCTATAATTATTAGGAGTTAGCGTTTTGGTACTGTCCAAAGTAAAATTGATCCAAGAGCATCCTATTATGTCTTCTGAGACTCTAAGAAGTATTCCGGACCTTAGATGCTCTCTCAAGGACCTACTTGTGATGTAAGGACACGCCCTTAAGGACTCCAGGTCAACTTGATCAGGTGGGTGCCCTTGTATAGTGAGTATCCATGAAGGACATCATTCAGGGAGCCTCAACCAAAGCCACTGAGCATAGCAAAGCCATTGGCGAATGTACAAATCTGTTGGAAAACCCAAGAGGTACCACCCAAGGGCCTGAACAGAGGCTCAGGCCTGTAGCTAGCTCACTCACTCTCCATCTCCATAGCATCGCTCCTACACACACTGGTTGAGCTCCCTGGTATCCCCAGTCTCGAGACTTTTCATTAGCTTCTAACTTCTCAGGGACCTCTGAGTGACACATTTCTTCCATTTTATGGATTTTGGTTTCACTTCTTTTACCCTAACCCCACACCACTTGCACTCAAATTTCCATCTCTGTTCAGGGGTCTCTTGGGCAATGGATGTCTTGTCATACAACTAGTCTGAAAAGAGACAAGACCGAGTTAAGAAAATAAAAATCATGACATCCAGTGAAATATTGCTCAGCATTTTTGGCTGTTGGAACTCAGAAGTGTTATTTGGTATGTCTCATGAAGATTTTAAATTTTTCAAAGTTTTAATGAGTGGCACTTTTAGTTATCTGGAAATTTTCTAGATAACTGGAAAAACTACTTTTGATATTTATGTAGGTAAAAGTGGATTGCAAGGATGTGTGGACCTTAGCCTCTTCCTGCTTCCCATCAGTGTATCCATATGTGTTATACTTTAAAACAAGTGTGAATTTGTTCCCCAGAAAACCCAGAGCAGGTGGTCACTGTGGCTCATCACAAAGTATATTTTATGGGCAAGATGTAAATCAGAGGTGTGTCTTAGGAAGTGCCCATGGGCACACCATGACAATGACCTTTAAAGGGCAGTATTAAGTTACGTGACAGCAAAATCACCAAGTGAATAATTTTGCTGCGAAAGGTCACTTGCAACTAGAACAATATTTCCCATTTCAGTAATAATCTGGCACCTTTTGGCACATTTCTCTTCCAAGGGATTATACGATTTCTGTAAAACAGACTAGATGAGCTTCCTCTGCTTTATGATAAACATGTCCAATTTGGGCTTATGGGAAAACAATAAGCTATAAACTGTCCGGACTCTATTTGTTGATTTCAATGTTGGACGTTAAAAGTTTGCCTTTGTGTTACTCTGGGTTATCTTGAGATGTCATACAATTTCAGCTTGTTGTGAATTATAAGGGAGCTTTGGAAATATCCTCATCTGAATTAGTCTGCAAAGATACAAAGCCCAGAAGGAAGGCAGATACTCAGGTGAAGGGTACACAGCAAGAAAGCAGTAGGCCCTCAGCTCCCTGTTCCCTGTTCTCCTGCAATTGCTACCCTAATGTTATATTTGAGAATGTCAAGCAAGCAATTAGTACAGTGGAATAATAGTACTATATGTTGAAACCCTACATTTCCTTATTTTGGTGTCTTTGTTTAATAATCCAATTATTTCATATGCTGGTTCCTTTCCCAATAGACTACAAGGATCCTCACTTTGGCAAAGAGCTTGGTAAAGCTCTTCCCTTTGCATTATATGCTTTTATGCTCTGCTTATTGTTCTCATGTGTTAGAGTCTGACCATGTCTTGTCCCATCTCCTATCTATGGTGATCACTCATGCTTCACAGTCTTCTATTTTGTGACAGGACTTTTTTACACTAATGGAAAGGTGAAAGTTTTTTGTAAGCTGTCCTGTGCCTCTGTACTTAGTCACATATACAAAGTTTGAAAGGCTCACCCGCGTTTGTCTTTATCTTCATTGAAAATGTACCAATTGATGCCCTCCATTCACCTTATAACGTGATGTATAAAATGCTATTTTTGCACTATCACCATAATGTCACAGAAATCAATAGTTTAAGAAAAGCACATTAGTCACTCGATAGTTATTCAGATAATAGCAAGCAAGCCTACTGCCTTCCTCTCCACTAGTAGCCTCTGCTTGGGCACTTGCTAGGTAGATAATAGCGAATAAGCATTCTTTGAAATGATTAAGCCATTTAGAAGTTAACCTGTGTGTGTGCAGCAAGCGCCTTTCCTGTAAGATTTAGCAACACCTTAACTTTCTCTCTCTCTCTCTCTCTCTCTCTCTCTCTCTCTCTCTCTCTCTGTGTGTGTGTTTCTCTCCCTCTCTCTCCTGTTATAGCTCTACTTTCACTCCCAGCAAAATAAAAGAGGGATTCGGAGGAAGTATATCTCTCAGTGACATCTAATGACATGGCTTCTGGCCATTCTGGGAGGTGTTTGAATTCAGTTCAGACAAACATGCCTCTGGGCCCTCCTAGATCCAGATCAGCACCCTTGTGTTGAGTCAGGTTCAGAGGGGCCACTCAGGATGCTCTGACTTCCTCATGCCTTCCCTAGAGTCACACTCATTCCCTGAAAAATTGCCTCATCTCTGAAGTATTTTGTTGTAGGCCTTTACCCTTGTCTGTTCACACCTTTGTACTGCAGTTTGCTTCCTTATAAAGCACAAGTAATACATGGCATGTCCCATTTGAAAATTTGCTATATATAATGATAAAACAAGGTAACAGTGCTTTTAGTGTTCCAGAAGAAAGAGGCTAATTTAATGCTATTATACAAAAAATATTATATCACCATATTTTTCTACCTCTTTATATATAATAGAGATGAAAGACAAATGTGGAGGATTTCTCTGGAAAATGTTTAGAGCTTCAAACATAGCATTGCTTTAAGGTTTCTTTTCTTTCAAAAATGCCAAGAAAAATATTATGTTGACTGGACTATATATTTCTATGCCGTATATTGCCACATAGTTGCACATTTTTGATATGCAAATTTTTATGAAACCAAAAATTCAAATGTCTCTCTCACTGATTGCCACAGGCTTTTGTATAATAAAGATAAATACACAGGAAAATTGCAATTCAAAGAAGAACATTCTTATCAGAAAAAGCAGACTGGCAGCTTGTTTCCTTGTTCTGCAGTACAAGAAAAAAATTATGATGTTCAGCAAGTTAAAAATTAATTTATTGGTTTTTTCCTCTTTTTTTTTTTTGTTCAGAAACACATGGTATCAAAGAGAGATGTGTATTTTTCAGTATGACAGAAAGAGCCAAGATAATAATTTCTAGAATGTTCTTTTGAGGTTCAACCAGGTGGTTTAGAATGTAACCAGAGTTACTCTGCAAAGTGCCCTGTCAGACACAGCCTGAGTTTGGATCTGTGTTTTCCGGGCTTAAGATTTGTAAAGGAGCAAATACAGAGTATATTTATTATTAATAATTTTTATTTTTTTATTTTTTTAAAGAATTTTTTATTTTATTTATTATTTTTATTCTTGTTTCAGAACCTTTGTTTGTTTATTCACTCATTTTTATGGGCGGCTCAGCCCGCCCTGAGGGCAGAGCTGGTGCAGCATGTGGTGCTGGGAATTGAACTGAGGTCCCTGAAGGCGCCCAAGCTTCCTTAAGCAGGCGCTCTAGACCACTTAGCCATCCCGCCGGGCCCCAAGAATTTTTATTTTATTTTTATTATTGTTTTTCTTGTTTCAGAACCTTTGTTTGTTTTTTCACTCATTTTTTATGGCCGGCTCATCCCGCCCCGAGGGCAGGGCTGGCGCAGCATGTGGTGCTGGGGGATCGAACCGCGGTCCCTGAAGCTGCCCAAGCTTCCCCAAGCAGGCGTTTTAGACCACTGAGACATCCCGCCGGGCCCCTGTTATTATTGATAATTTTTAAAAACAAAGACACATAAACCATAAATAAAAAGTACTAGGGCTGAAATGTGTAATTAATTCAAGAGTGCTGCAAATAGTGTCATTATTTTATCCAAAAAGCGAATTGATAGATCCTAGTTTCATCAAAATCAAAACTTTGTCCAAATCATCTGTATCAACTGCAGCAGCACATACCCTACTTTAATAGTGTAAAGAAGGATGATTTATGACAACATTCTCTCTCACAAAAAGCACCCTTTTGTACCAGGAGGAGCTAAACTTTCCTCCAAAAGATTCTATTAAGAATATACTTCTTTACTTTTGTTCTATTTTGTTGGTGGTACTGGGTATCAAACTCAGGACCTTGTGCTTGCCAGGCAGGTGCTTATACCACTGAGCTATCTCCCAAGCCCATTCTTCAAAAAGCTTTTTTTAGTCTTTTATGTCTTTATTTATTTGATACAGTATCCTGCTATACACCTCAGACTCATAGTGATCCTCTTGTCTCAGCCTCCCCAGCACTGATGCTTCATCTCAATGGTTGGCTTGGTGTGCCCAGGGTTCCAGGGCTGGCATGGGATGTGGTACCTGGGATCAAACTCTGGTCCTTGGCAGGCAGGCACTTAGCCTGCCGAGCTATATCCTCAGCCCTATTCTTCTATTCTAGCCATGGGAAGCAACACGGACTTAGAGCAGATATTCTGTAGGACCATTGTCATCCCCTAAGGGAATTATTGGAAATTTGTGGAGTCACTGTCTTGGGTTGTCAGGATGATGCGAGATTTAGGATATTTGGTCAGAAAATATCTAGGATGTCATACATTCTGCTGTTTTTAGGGCCGTATGCCCCCCAAATAATTTTTCATATAACTTTTGAATCTACAATGAATATTTATGCAAATTAAAACCAATTTATACTTACTTGACCCCCATAATCCAACTCTATTGCAAATATCACTATAAATTATCTTTTGCAAAGTTTTAAGATGCTCCAAATTTTCTTTCTTTTCTTTTCTTTTGAGACAGGGTCTCACTATGCAGTTCAGGCGGGCCTTGACCTCACTTTGGTAGCCCAGGCTGGTCTCGAACTCGAACTGATCCTCCTGCCTCAGCCTCCCAAGTGCTGAGATTACAGATGTGTGCTACCACACCCGGATTGATGCTCCAAATTTTCTAGGAATTCAAGTACTGTTTATATAGAGGATTTTTTTTACTCATTTCCCCCATTGTTATGTCAAGATTTATCTATGAACTCAGAAAGCCACATCAACAATGGTAATTCCATCCAGTGCTACCTTAATTGCCAACTTAATATGAGTGCATTGGTTTGTGTGTTTATTACGGTACCGGGGATTAAACTCAGGACCTTGCACTTGCCAGACAAACACTTACTCTACTGAGCTATCTCCCTGGCTCCTTATATATATGTTCATGTATATATATATATATATATATATATATATATATATATATATATGATTTGCATTTCAGGATAAAAAAGGGAAATTGGAAAATACATACATTTAAAAAAGGAGCATTGAAAGGAGCAGTTAATACATCTTCTTCTTCTCTTTTTAAATGTTTTATAACTTTTTAAAACCAATTTTGCATGCTTATCTCAGGTAATCTAAATAACTAATTTGAAGATAACATCATGCAATGTAGCAACCATTGTTGAATTCTTATTATTTTGTTTAACAAAATTCTGTATTGTTTCTAATTTCTTTTCACTATTTTTATTCTCCTTAAAAAAAAAGAAGAGTGTTGAATATCATAGGGTGGAGACACCTGAGACAAACAAAACAGTGCGTAGAGAGGTCTAGTCTCCTACTTTCTTGGTGTGGTATTTGAGGAGTCACACTATCCTTTAAATGCACTCAGTAGAAAACACTGGGTTTGATTAACTCATTATAGAACCATTCAATTAAACATCAACTCCTTCACTTTGACACTAGTTTAGGTTTGAGAACACATAAACTCTGCAAAAACGCAAATAGTTAACTGGGAAAAAGGGTTGTGAGTCTGGTGCAGTTTTTAATTTTCTTTTTTATTTTTTAAAGAGAATAAAAATAATTTAAAAATTAGAAATCATATAGAATTTCACTAGGCAAAATGATAGAAATTGAGCAATGGCTTTATATTACATATTGTTGTCTTCAAATTAGTTGTTGAGATTATCAGATAAAAATTGTTAAAAAATTAAAAAGAAGAGAAAAAAATAAGTATTATTGCTTCTGTCAATAGACCAGCAAAAATTAGCAGTACACTTATCAAAGGTATCTTGTGTGTATACATATATTTTCCTTTTCCTTTTCTTCCTTCTTTTTTTTCTTTCCCTCATCCCAGTTGTTCCTTCTCTTTGACAGTTTCTTTCCCTTTCACAGTATCTATTGTGCCTTTCAGGTTTTGTTTATTCCCTCAGGTTCTTACGCTAAGGAGACAGTATCGTATTTACACATGTGGTTCTGATTTATTTCAGTTATGAGTACGGTTTCTAGTTGCATCCATTACCTATAAAAGCCTAAAGTATATCTTTGATTAGCTGAGTAATACTTGATTATATAAAAATACCACATCCTTTTATCCATCCCTGAATTGATGGACATTTGGGCTGTTTCTATGGTTTAGCTATGACCAACTGTGCTGCTCTAACATGGTGCACACATACTGCGGTGGTATGTTGGTCTCAGCTCCTCTAGAAAAATAACCAGGAAGGGAGTAGCTAAGTTGAATGAGACCTCTTATCCTAGTTTTTATTTTTTTTATTTTTATTTTTTTCTGTTTCAGAACCTTTATTTGTTTATTCACTCATTTTTATGGCCGGCTCAGCCCGCCCCAAGGGCAGGACTGGGGCAGCATGTGGTGCTGGGGATTGAACCATGGTCCCTGAAGCCACCCAGGCTTTCTCAAGCAGGCACTTTAGACCACTGAGCCATTCCACCGGGCCCCATCCTAGTTTTTTGAGGAATCTCCACACTGATTTCCATAGTGAAATTGCACCAGTCTACACCCCCACCAACTATGGAGAAAGGTTCCTTTATCCCCAGGGCCTCTCCAGTGTTTGCTATTGGCTGACTTTCTGATGATAGCAATTCTTTCTTGGGTGAGATGGAATCTCAGTGTTGTGTTAATTTGGATTTCTTGAATGACCAATGATGTTGAACATTTTTTATATATCTAATTTGCCGATAAGTGTTTCTTCCTCTGAGAAATATGTATTTGTCTCAGAGGCTCATTTTTGGACTGGGTCTTCGAATTTTGAGGGCCTGATTTTTTTAAAAAAATTATTTATATGTCCTAGATAAAAA
Organism: Myocastor coypus; assembly: GCA_004027025.1. Classification (NCBI taxonomy): domain Eukaryota; kingdom Metazoa; phylum Chordata; class Mammalia; order Rodentia; family Myocastoridae; genus Myocastor; species Myocastor coypus. The sequence goes on from PVJA010008282.1 coordinate 15,496, forward strand.
TCCTTTGTCTAAGGGATATTCAACTCACTTTTTTTTTTTTTTTTTTTTTCCAAATCATGGGTTTTCTTTTTACTCTGCTTTTGACATGCAGAAATTTTTCAAACAGAAGAGATCCCAGTTTGATTCTTTGAAGTGTTTCCCATGCAGTTTGGTCTTATGACACAGATGTTGATGTACCTGGCTGCTCCAGATAGAGATAGAACTTCCCCTTAGAATTCTATAAAGAAATACTGAGAAATACACTCTTTGTACATCCACTGAAATTATGCAGCCCTTGAAATCTTTGGAAGAAGATTGAAAATGGGAAATACTAAGGCAGTAATCAAAAATCAGGAACCAAAATGTGAAATAGGAGAAATGTGACTAATGATAATACTTTTGGGGCACTCCAACTCTTGAATTTAAGAAAGCAACAGTAATCTCGATTTTCTGCAGTTTTTATGCCAAATATTTATTATGCAGAGGAACCTTTCATAGTTCAGCCTTCTGTAACACAATACAATAAGCTCAGTAGCTTGACAACAGAAATCGATCTCCCATGGCTTGGTAAGCCGGCAGCCAAGCTCTAGGTGTCAGCTGGCTTGGCTGCTGGTAAGGAGCCTCTTCCTGACTAACAAGTGGATTCCTTCCTGCTATACCTCCACGTGGTGAGGACAAAGAGGAAGCAGGCTCTCTCTCAGGGACGCCACTCTCCTGACCCCACTACTTCCCAAAGGCCCTTCTTCCTAATACCTGTACTCCAGGGAGTAGGATTTCAGTGTAAGAATTTTTCGAGGACACAGATTTTCAATCCCACACCACTAACTTTGTTCCCTCTTAAATGTGGGTTCTTCAGAAAATCTTACTTCAAAACATTTTGATTAAAAATATCTGCCTACGTATACATAAGAAATTAAAACTGGTCTTTCTTAATGGTTAGTCAATTATAATGCTTCAAGGTCATAACTGTAAACACTACAAATCATCCAGGATGACATATGTGAAGGAAATGAGAGAGGTGATAAGATTGAATCTGTACTTACTCAAACTCTTGCTTTAGAAGATGAATGTGTAAAAACTTAAAACACCCGTTGTTATCTTGGATTTACCTATCTATTCCTTCTGAGTAGTGAGCACTAGAAAGAACAACAACCTGGCATTCAAGTTAGTAAAGGATTTAGTTGACTGTCTTAATTAGACAACTTAGAATTAAAATTTTCAAGTCAGGGTTATGTTCTGAAAAGCACATGGCACACACATGATTACAGATCATAGATTGTAAGCAACGGTAATGTGCAGACTCTTTATAACTGGATTAAGTCATATTAAGTTAACATTTTAGCATCAATACACCTTATACCTCTGCACATTCCTGAGGAATTGGAAAAGCAGTAGCCATACTGTGATCTTATTGTAGATTTGTCCTAGGCATAAAATCTAGCCAAGCAGACTGGAGTGTTTTCCTACTATACCAGGGTTGGCTGTGATCAGTTCTTAGGGAAAGTACCCTAGGGTCAGCCCACCCTCTGGCCTCAGATTGAGCAGACAGATTCTTTTATCTGTCACTATCTCCCAACCTCTACTTTCCCACTCTAACATCTGTTTACGGAAATTGATTTCAATACATAGAAAATGGAAGCAGCCAGCCACTGAGCTTTAAGAGACCCTACTGCATAGGGTGATAGACAATTTTCATGTTGTTTCTTCCAGGGAACAATCCAGTTCCTAAACAATATAACGTAAATAATTGGGGCAGGTTTGACCATCTCCTTAATTCTCGCAAGCTAGAAGAGAGACTGTGGAGGATGGGGCTGTCTGGGCTCTGTGCCCAGCACCTTTGTTGCTGGTGGCTGACGCACTTTGGACCTTTGTCCTTGCAGTTCTCCAGGCCCTCCCAAAAATGACCCCAGATGCCATAAGATTATGTAGACCTTAGGCTTCATATTAAACTTCCTGACTTCCAAGTACAATTCTGGAACCATACTGGAAGCTGAAATGGAGTACTGTTACATAGCTACCCCTAGAATAAGGTTGTTAAGCATCTTACCAACTGGGGAAACACCCTGACCAGTAACTAGGTGTTGAGCCAAGTGTCTTAACCTCAATGAACCTGTTTTTCTCACCTCTAGAGTATGATTAACATCTTCCATGATTTACTGCTGTGAAAGCAAAACATTTAATTTTTAAAAAATTTTGTCTGTATTTAGGACAGGGTCTACAGGGTCTCACTATGTATATTGGATTCATAGTGTTTCTCCTGTTTTTCAGTCTCCCAAGCACTGGGATTACAGGTGTGTGTCACCACACCCAGCCTCAATTATCCTCTCAGTGTGTCCTGTGGGCAGGGCTGGCACAGCAAGCTGGGGATTGAACCTGGCCACTGCACTCTGCCTAAGCAGGTGTTTTAGTCTGCTGAGCTATCAGGCCAGCTGTGAAGGTAAAACTCTTAACCAAAAGCCCTTTGTAAATTGTGCAGTACAAAGTTAACATAATTTTATATAGTTCATTTTTTGGTATTTATCTAAATGCGCAGAAACATAACAAGGCCTTGGCATACTCTCATTGATTACTTCAATATAATTATAATAATTATTAGTCTTTTTATTGACAAGCCTATAATTGTCTAACATTGATTGGAAGTGAAGTGGCATAGACATAAAAATAAGCCCATGCTAAACTTCAGGAACACGCAGCTATAACAGTAAAGATTACATATTTGTTTAATGTATCAAATGCATAATTATAAAGTCATAAGATTTGCACTTGGTACAAGCCCACATTCTAGAGCACCCTATTAGATCCCATTTACTTAGCATGTTGCTTTCCTTTAGTTTGAGCACTGGCGGGCCTCATGAAAATGCTGGAGACAGACAGGAATCAGTTGTTTCTCCACTGGTTTATTTTCATGTTGAATTTTTTTTTCTTTTCATCGTTCCTCTGCAATTTAACAGTAGGTGGTTAATGGAAATGTTACTTGCGGTGGTAGCAGGCTAAATCAGTGGGAAGCGAAGGGGTAGAGGGGCTAGTTGGGGGAAAGAAAGAAGTGTGTTTATACTTGAAGATGTCACATGAAACAGTGGGAGCCCAGAGCCCTCCATACTGGAACTGGCATGTGCTTTACGGAACTCATCTACATTGTGACACACTCCTTCGCGCTTAGAAATCTATTAATTTACAATTAGTTGTATTGACTTTTCTAGTAGATTTGTAATTTCTGTAATAATTTACAGAGTACTGAAGAAATTAACTATGCCTCTTGGAAAGATAAGCATTACTGAAAAAAATAGATCCCAGCACGAGTTATTGAACACATCATTGAACGTCTGGATTTTTAGCTTTAGAGTCTCATTTAATTACAGCAGAACTGGTTGGGGAATTCCATTTTACAAACAAGAAATATATGTCTTCATCCCATACCCACTCATACTCATGATCTCTTATTGATAGATCTATCTCAAGATACAGGTGAGAATATGTATTTTTTTTACAAGAGCACAAATGCACTTTTCTTTTCCATTTATTTATTTATTTATTTATTTATTTATTTATTTATTTATTTATTTATTTATTTTCAGAACTGAGGATTGAACTCAAGCCTTTGCTCTTAGCCAGGAAAGCGCTTATTCTACGGAGCTATCTCCCCAGCCCTGCATTAGTTTAAATTCTTGAGGGGTACAGCATTACATGGATTCAGAAGGTTTCTTTGGAATTTGGCGTGAACTATGCCGCTGTTTCCATGGGCCCGAGTGACTTTTCCCCAGATCACCCTGGTTTTGTTTGGTTTGCCACCTGGAGTCACTGTGTTGTTTTTCACTTTGTACACATAAGCACAACTCTTGCCCAAGTAGAATTCAGTTTCATCCAAGGCATAAACACTTTCAATTTTAAGAAGAGCTGTATGTTCCCTCTGGTTCCGGAGACCACACTTAGAGCCAGCAAAAATGGCCTTGCACCACGGTCTTCCAGACATATTTGCCATTTAGAAGTGCTGTTCCCAGAAGGCCTCCCCAGACTCCAAACTGCTGGAAAAAGCTGCTTTGTGATGTTTTAAAGAAGGGACTTTACATGCCTTCTAAGCTTTACTATGTGAGTAGAAATTTTCCCAAATACGTATCTGAAACTGCATTTTCTTTTATTATATGATGTAACAGTAATAGACAATAAAGCTTGCAAATGCTTGTAATTAGTTTAAATTACTGCAGTTCCCTTAAATGTCATGGGGAGAGCTCTGTCCACTTAGGGAGACAGGAAAGTGAAATAAATCTGTCAGTACAGGTTACACATGCTACCACAGAGAGACACGAGATATCAGGACACTTGTGAGGGGAACTCAGTCCATGAAGGAGAATGGGAGGGCCAGGGAGGTGTCTGATGGAGGTGATTCTGTGCTTAAAGGAAAACACAGTTCGCTTGTCATAACTTGTGGAAGATCAAATGCAGCTGAATTTCAGAATATGTTTTCCATTGTGACGGCCGTTGTCCATTCCAGATCTTTTTTGACAGTTCCAGGAAATGGCTCAGTCCTAGGCTAGTGCTACTCCACTCGGTACTGTTCCTCTAACAATGACATCTTTTTCAAAATGATTTCTTCTTTGAAGAGCAAATGATTACAGGAAATTATTATTTTTTCAGAGAGGACAAATTCTGGGGACTCACCTCATGCTGAGTCAAAAAGCAAGAAACACCACGGGCCAAAGTCCTGGGGATGCTGTCGCCCGACTTAAGCAATACCACTGGTCATCGTTGATTCACATTTACCTCTTTTCCACACTCTCCAGTACTCCGAGGCATGGGGTAGGTAGCTTCCACAGTTCCGACGGTGGTCATGTAGGAGTCACATTATCCCTCTGAGTCAACTCCGTGAAGACTGACAGGCTACACTGGATGCCTAACACCTTCCAGTGCTAACTTCAACAGCACGGCTTAGACTGCAGCTTCAGCGAGGCCTGCTGTGGTGACACGCAGCTCTCACGGGTGCAGGGTTGGAGTCACTGCATTCAGTATGGCCACTTCTCCTCAGCTCTCTCTGCCTACTCCCTTGTTCTGGTTTTAACACTGGATATGCAGCACTGCGTGTGTTTTAGCCCTTCCCCTTTTGTTGTAGGAAAGCGTGAATCAAGTGGGGCTCAATCACAGCTCATGATTTTTCCACTTGATTACAATTTCTTGCAAGGTTTTCTTTGATTCTCAGCTTTAAGCTCTGCAAAGGCAATAGGCGAACAATAGTATCTTATTCCAGACCCATGTCTGGCTCAGAATAGCTGAATGATAAGTACAGTGTAGTTTAAGAGAAGAAACACCACAAAACCTAAACTCCTGCACTGAGGCAACTCAAGTTCGATATTTTTAAAGAATGCTGTTTTCTTCTATTTGCAAAAATTTCTAGCAGTTAAAAATGCAGAAGAGAGCCGGTCAAATAGCTCAGTGAATTAAAGCTCCTGCAAGCAGGTGCAGAGAACTGGGGTTCAATCCCTGAAAGGCCTGCTGTGTCAGCTCTGCCACTGGGGCTCACTAAGACAGCAATTGAGATTGGCATGGTGGCATGCGCCTGTAATCCCAGCTCTTGGGAGAAACAGGTGGATCACTGCAAGTCTGACCTAGTAGTAAGACTCTGAACGCCCTGAACACCCTTCCCTAAAATACAAAATAAATAAATAAATAAATATTTAAAATGAAGTAAATATTACAGTCATGGGAAATTGAAGGTGAATTTTATTTTTTAAATTATTTATTTATTTATTTATTTATTTATTTATTTATTTATTTATTTTTTGCAGGGCCGGGGTTTGAACTCACGATCTTGCACTTGCCAGGCAGGCAGTTGTGCCACAGAGTTATCTCTCTAGCCCTAGAAAGTGAATTTTAGTTTTGGAGTTATCCAACATGCAAGTGCCCACTTTTACAGTGCTTTCAGGTTGTTCCTGAGGAAAGATTCTACTAAGAGACTCAGGCTATCTACTCTATTCCTAGCTCTGTTTCCTTATATGCACTAAATTTAAAAAACGTGTTTTTGAATCTGCCTGGTTATTACCAGAATTGTTTCTAGGGACCAGTGAATCTAGATCATTATGGAAATTGGAAAGAACAAGTTTAAGGTTAACAGTGTTTCCAATTATATGGTGCCAAATAATTTGCCTGAAATTATAAGCTCAGATAGATGTTGAAAATGAAATCACAGTACAAATGACTAAATGGCTGGTATAAAAGGGATTTCTCATGAGCATAAGAACCGTGGCATTTTTAGCATGGGTTCAGTTTTTACAAATAGAAGGAAACAACGTTGTTTGAAACCACGTGTAGTGCAGACAGAAGGGCACTAGACAAGAGGCACTGGATTCTCAGTGTGCCTGTGACCGTCAAACCTCATGGGGTCATGTCATCTCTCCAGTCTCAGAGTGGGATGGTGAGATAAATGCCTACATTTCCTTCAGCTATAAAGTTTTATGACTTTACATAGCTTGAACAGTACTGACAAAAGATGAGAACAAAATGTATGAGCCAATTTTAAAAGTCAGAACATGCACAGTAGGCCTTGGATTCAATCTCTGCCACAGAAGGAAGAAAGGAAAGAAGAGATAAAGGAAGGAAGGCAAAGAAAGAGGAAGGAAAGGAAAAAAGAGAAAAGAAGGGAGGAAGGAAAGAAAGAAGAAAGGAAAGGAAAGGAAAAGAAAGGAGAGGAGAGGAAGTCAAGAAGAAAGAGACAGAAAGGAGAATGAAAGGCAAGAATAAAGAAAAATGAGGATAAGAGTCAACTTTAAAAGTTGCAGTTTGGAGCTGGGGAGATAGCTCAGCAGTCTACATGCCTGCCTGGCAGGTGCAAGGGCACAGGTTCAATCCCTGGTACCACATGCAGTGGTGGCCTTGGGTGCTGAGCCAGCCACTGATACCGGGTGTGGTGGTGCACACCTATAATCCCAGCACTGGGGAGGCTGAAACAGGAGAATCACTAGGAATCTGAACTGCATAGTGAGACCCTGTGCCAAATACATAAATAAATTTCTTGAAAAGGATTAAAAGTGGCAACTTGTATTGTGCATTCCATCAGTCAGAACGGTCAGTCATGCCTTTCCAAAGAAAAAATGTTGTTTGGGTATTCTTTTCACAAAGAGCTATCCACAGATGTTTAATATGAAAGAGTAACAACATATGGATATTCCAAATGCTAATACCAATGAATATTTTTTTTTGTACAGCAGATTATAACTATCATGCTCCTCCAGTATGAATCATTAGGGTAAATTGATCCTTACTGTCTCCTGATGCTTGTATCTAATAGATGCTGGAGAATTTAACTCCAGGAACACAGTTACTCACTTCAAATGAAAAAAAACTAACAGCATATTGTGGATCTCAAATTATCTTATGTTCTAAAAGAACAAGTGCATGTGGCCCTGCCCCCAAGGTGTGCTGAGATGGTGACTGAGATTGGGTGTGCTGGTGCCCACCTGTAATCCCAGCCCTTTGGGAGGCTAAAAGTAGGAGGATCACTACATGTCTGATCTGTATGGTGAGACCCTGTAGATCCTTATTAGAAAATACAAAAATAAACAAGTAAATAATAAACAAATGGACAAGAGGACCTCACTATGGCAAAAGGATCTATGTGCTGAACATAGCTCAGTCCACTCTCCCCTCTAGGATCTCCAAAAGTTTACTGGGGCAGAGATGGAGCTCCATCATTAGCGTCACTGGTGTCTTTCAGATGTGCTTTACTCATTGCAGGCTTTCTTTACCACAGGACAATGTGGTAACAAAGGAGCAATCTAGGCCATCTGTACCTAAGCTGGTTGCAGTGCCTGCACTAAGTCATCCCCACCCTTGGACTGGATCATCTCTGTATTTGTTTGATTTGGGGCAAATTCTATGCTAACCCTTTTGAGTTATAAAACACATTCGTTCTCCTTAAAACTTTCAGATTACTTTGAAATACAAGACAAAGCAAAAGAACACCTGAGTATACTTAGCTGTGAACAAAAAAAGTAGCCATTCATGGAATATTGCCTAAACAAGGCCAGATGTTTTTCCAGACTTTGCCAAACATGGTCACATCCTGAAGAGAAATCAGAAGGGATGTCACACTGTTCCTCCTTCAGTGCCAAGGGAATGGAAGGTCACAGAAGTCTGGAGCGCTAGATTATCTAGATAGTGGGTGCATAAAAAGTAAACCAATTTGTCTTTACAAGATGTTTTTAACTTTTTAGGTAAGAATATTTTCAAATTTACTAAAAATCTATGAAATGAGATTCACCAAGGTGTGTTTCATTTCCTTTATCATTCAAACCTCTCTTATCTTCTTATAAGTATGAAAGTTATCATCCTTATAATTTTAGACCTATTTGAAGGTAAAGTCCTTTCACCTAAATATCTCAGGATGTATTTCATAAAGTAAGAAGCTTCCTTGCATATCCACAGAAGGGTTTTTCAACTTCTGTATATTTAACATTGATATGATATGCTTAGCAAATCCACTGTTTCTTTTCTAATTTTGTCAATGACCTGATAATGCCCATGTAAAATATCTTTACAGAATCTAGTCTACTGTCAGGTATTGCATGTAGTTGTCATGCCTCTAAGTGTACTTTGATGTGAAATGGATCTTTATTTATTATGTGAAAGCACATCTTTGTTTATTATACTGTACCAGTTCCCAAAACAATGTAGACTCCTGACTCTGCTTTGTTTTGCACAGAAGGTCATCACTTTGTGTTCATCTGAGGTTTCCTTCTGATTAGCATCCTCAACCAGGACACTCCACATCTAATACAGTTCCCATGTGGACCATGCTAGTTACACACCTGAAGGCACAGGTTTTATTGGTGACAGTAATTTTAATCATCTTCTCAAGATGGGGATCTGATTACACCCCTACATAATTATTATTTTTCTCCCTTGCAATTAAAAAGCAGCCCATAGAAAGACATTATAAGGTGATCTAAACATCATACTTTTATCAAAATGGTTCCCTAACTTTAGCGACTCTTGATGATTTCTGCCTGATCTGCCTTTTCCTTGGAGGGCTGCAAGAGGCTAGCTTTCCAGATCAGCATTCCTTTACTCCAGCACTTACTGTGTGAGAGAGCCTCCTCTTTTCAGTTATTAGTCTATCAATTTACTGATGGAATAAGACATGCATTCATCTTTTTTATAGTGTGCAGCTAAATACTATGTTTAATTATCTTGACATTCAAATCGTGCTACAGCTGACCACCAAAAGCTCTTTAACAGCTGGTTTCTGTGCCCTTCTGGTCATCTGTTTTGTTTTTGTTTTGTGTGTGTTCTTTTAGTATTCCTCTCCAGCACAGCAAGATATTCCGCCTCATCCTGTCCTCCCTGCCCACCTATAGTCACCAATTGCTTCAAGGATCTCTGGTTCCTTTGAGTAGGAAGCCAAAACTTGAGTGTTGTGTATGTTCTTTCAATACTGACAGAACTAGGAACTATATGCATGGCTGTTTGTACTTGTCGCACATAAAGAAGCATGTGCAGATCAATATGAATACATCTATATTCATATACATGTATATATACACATATACACATAGTGTTTATATATACCTATATAGCGCATACACACATGCATATATACATATACACATACATACATATATATGGCAGTGTTCTAAATAGTAAGAAATATGGCTAATTCCAGTCCATGTCTCACAGGCTTCTTTCTTAACATCTATGGGAAGCCACTCAGATTGTATCAAAGCTCTATGGCATCTAAGGCCACCTAAGGACATGACCCGTTTTCTAGTGAAGGCACACATTGGTTACAGTTATTTAACCAACACTTAGCCCAGGTAAACCTGCTGTACTAGTTCAGGGACTATGTAAGAATGTAAAGGTGAGACAGTGACCTGTATAAGAATTAAACAATAAAGATGCAGGCGGCTCTTGCACTCTTGTACTCTGTTTTGCTCTATGCTGCCTGCTGTTGTAGCTGAGGCTTTATACACATGCATTCTTTAACACTGGGACCTCATTCTCAAAAACCCTCTCTTGGGCCCCCCCAAGAGAGCCGACATCATCTTTTCTTTCTCTATCCTTTACAGTGGCTGAGAAATTCATCTGAGATATAACTGGACTAACTATTTTGCAATTTGTCTTTAGCTTTAGGTTTTAGTTTTATTTCATTTTCACAGTGCTGGTAATACAACCCCATGCATGCTAAGTGCTCTCCAGCTGAGCTACTGAGGGTTTAATGTTTTTTAATGTTTCTTTTCCTTAATGGTTTAATTTTATTTTCTGAGCTTCTGCCTTGTTTACCTCAGGATGGAGCAGAAAAAGAATCATGCTTGCAAGTGTGGGAAGTGCCCAAGAGAATGTTTCTTCATAGCAGCCTTCCCGGCTTGGACTCTCCCATTCCTGAGAGTAATCACCTTATTTCTACTTTTTATTCTGGAGTTCCTTTTTGTAAAGACAAGCAGAGATATATAGGCACTTCCCTTGTTCATTGTGTAAACTGCTCCATACATTCTTTTGTATATTGCTACCTGCCCGTAACACCATATTTTGAAAAATCACCTGATACTAGTTCTAGAGATATTTTTCAGATTTCATTTATATCTGCATAGTAATCCAGTGTGTTTATATAATAATAAATTCCACCATTCTCTGTGCTTGGACATTTAGGTGATGTCCAATATTGTACAATTACAAATACTGCTGCAATGAGAAATCTGTGTGTATGCATTTTTTTTTTTTTGTTGTTGTTGTTGTTGTTGTCAAGGGTATTCTCAGAGCAGGCTCCTAAAAATGGGATTGTGGGTTGAAGGACAAGTACCCAAAGATCTAGAAATGGACCTAGCATGATTTCTACCCCTTTATATGCCACCTAATATCTGCCACAAGCTAAAGAGTTCACTCACCTGACAGTCTTGGCTAAGGAGAGAATTTAAGTACTATTTATTGGATAGAGCCTTAGGTATCTCATTTATAAATTAAGAGGTTTGGGGTTGGGTGATACTTCTGAAATTATTGTTTTGAATAATTAATTTATTAGATCTCCAGGCCTAATATACCTATTGATTATAAGAAATTACCTTAATTCTTTATTTCTTCCTATAGTTATAATTTTGCAGTATGAGTTGGCAGTTTTCTCCATCAATAAGTGGAATATTCTCATACTGTAGGTTGGAACTGGCATTTTAAACTGGATTTGGCCAACAAAATGCAGGAGAAATAACAGTGATGCACAGGCCTTGCAAGCAGCTACTCACTTATCTGAAACCATGTCTCTGTCATGTGGAAACGGCCTAGTCCAACATGACAAATGAGCAACCAGAAGTGGCCCAATCTGATCTATCACCCTTAGACAGGCAGGAGAGAGCCTTGTAGGGGAGCCCCAGGCCCAACCACACCAGCTTCCGACAGCTGATGCATGGCTAGGCCACCTGGGTTCAGTGGCATTTGACCTAGATCAGCAACTCACCTAACCCTCAGATTCACAAACGATACAGGGTCATTATATCAGGGCAATATGCTTTTAGATGTTCTGTTACAAAGGAATGCAAGTGGTACAACAAAGGCCATGACACTGTCTGGACAACTCTGTCTTGGCCTTTTAGAATTTGTAAAAGAACGATCTTGGTCAAAGGGGAGGCATTTTTAAGAAAGCTGCTGTTGGGTTTCCCAAGGAAGGGGCTAGCCAGACATGGCTAAAGCATGTCCCTGCACAGATCACAGGAGTGTGGAGCAGTGGCTCCTACCTTGGTTCCCAGTTTGTCTCTGGCACTAACCAGTGATGTTCTCCTGACACACCCCTGAGCTGCAGAGCCCTCCTGTGAAAAGGAGGAAGCTCAGCTTGATGTTGAGCCCTGTCCGGCTTGTCTGTTCCTGTGTTAATCTCATAGGGTTAAAATCTGTTGTTTTGCTGAGTTGATCAGTGAATCCAGACTTTCAAAGGTCAGGAAATCAGGAAGATAAGGAGTTGGGTGGGGAGAATTCTCAAAGCAAAGAACATTATCGTAGCATCAATGTAGCCAGGCAGACAAGGTGATGTCTGAAGGAAGCTTGCTGCTCACTCTCTCTAGGGATTTTTAAGGGAAAAAGATCATGAGAAAATATTCTCATACAAAGTTTTGCCCTTTGTAAGCATTTCTGTTCAGTAATACGAAGACCTTCAATGATAATTTTGCCCAGAGGTAACAGAGTAAGTCAAAGACGGATAACATTCAGCTATCTTAAAGTTGTTCATCTAGTATTTGACAGAACATTCAATTCCAAATTGTTGAAAAACACCACAAAGACATGAATTGTCTCTGAAAGTATGAGTAGAGTCAGTAATTGGTACCAAGAGGTACACAAAATACAGGTTTTACTTATATACCTTGTGGGTTGAAGATACTGATAATGGAAAATATCATTACAGAATGTGTTTGTAAAACTGTTGACTTTTTTCAAGGAAAATACAATTGAGTATGAATTATGTATGTGATTTGTTGTATTAGAAGGAGAAAATTTCTTCATTGTTTCTCTATATTGGCTATCACAAATCATCTGGTGTTATGTAACTCCATTTTTTAATGGATAAATCTAAAAGATATCAAATAACTAGTTCAACTGCTTAGCACTCTGGGCACCTGCACAAGCAACAATGTTTTGTCTGTTTCTCACACATGAACACACCTCTAAGCCATGCAATGTGAGCCTTCTACATAATTCACTGTAAGTTCTTGGATGTGACACGAATTGTGTTCAGCTTAGAATGAGTGTGCATTCCTTCAAGGTCTGTGTTTTAGCTTGGCAGTTAGAAACTTTTTTCCCAGGAGGCAGATCAAAAAGATTTTGGGCTTTTAGGACATGCGCAATTTGCCCACAAGGGTTACCACTTCCCTGAATCTTTATTTACAAGGACAGATGACACACAAGCAAGTTTACCAGAGCTGGTTCTACTCATGTTCACCTAACTAATTTTGTCTTCTACAATTTTTTAGTCTTTTCTTTTATGGCAAGTAGAGACTCCGGCTGCTAATTCCTTTACTCCATTATTTTTTATGGACACTGTTTAAGCATTTTTGAAGGCATGAAGTATCACATAAACAAGCAACCATTTTTAGTCATTCAACATACTGAGTTGGATTTACTACTAATACTTCTAGGATTCCCATGTATGAAAGCCATCTCACAGGTTCAAACAAACACACCTATGGATCAGTGGAATTTTCCATCCACATAGACCTGGCCTACATTTGTACTGAAATTACATACTTTCAATGTGGTAGCTGCTTCACAATGCTATGTTGTCATAGCATAAATATATTTCTCATCCTTGGCCCCAGGGTTGAACAGGATAAACACATTAAAGAGTGCCTTCTACAAGTTGCCTGTCAATGACTCCTTTCCCACAATTGTCTCCCCTTTTTCAGAGTCTATATTGGTTTATGTCCAGATAGATGCACAAATATGTTTTGATATAAACCTGAAAGTATGCATACAAGCAACACTTATTTTTTCTCTTCCCCTGTCATAGAGTGGTATAAGCCCATGAGGAGACCCAGTGATCCAGCTTATGGCAGATTAATTTAATGGGCAATGAAACAGGAGAGGAAAACAAAATCCTACACAGCATATTAAGTTCACTACTTGGGTCTTGCTAGTTGGAGAAATAGTAATAAAACTAACCCATTTGGTTCCTTTGTCATACAACCACAGTTCACGACCAGTGCTGTGTCGCATGAGATTTTCACGGTGCTCACACATTCACACACTCATCTTTGCACTCCTGTCCCATAATTGATGCAGTCTGACCTTGCCAGCACCAGCACAAGACTTCGCCTGGCCACCTGAGGAAAAACGTCATTATCAGAAATTTTGAAACAAGTAGCTGCTAAGTAGAGGTTTGATAATGGAGCCCAACTCAGCTGTCACCTGCTGCTCTGTTTTGCACTGCAGATGTAAGAATCTAGAAACATTTTAAGCAGCTTAGGGGCAGAAATAATGGAAAACTAGCGATTTTGGTAATTTACATATTTATAGAGAATGTGGAGATTTCAGTCAGGAAACAATGAAGCAAACAGAGTTGTCAGTGAGCAAATGCTGCCTGCCATGAAGAGCTGAACCTGGCAATTTACAGCTAAGCTCAGTTACACCTTTGAAAGTTCCACAAAAAAGACAAATAAAAGCGTCAAGAATGTGCATTTTGGCTCAGGTTATCAGCTTTGAAACTCTGTGAAATGCCTGCATCTGGACATGTGGCATCTCATACACATAAGAGATGACATTACAGAGACTAAGAGCACAACCGAAAGCCGGACTGTGCAGATGGCTAATGAGGAGCCCAGGCCCCAGGAAGGCCTGACTCATGGGAACAAAGGCCCACAGTGAAAGGGATGACTTTCTAGTAGAACACTCGGAGGGATCCACAGCTCTAGGAGAGACCTCACACTGTATTCTGTCGCTGCTGCTCTTGGAGATGTCCTCACTGTGTCTCCAACTGGCCATTGGTCATCTGCAGTCTGTGCAGCCCAACCCCCCACATTACTGGCCCTGAAAGATGAGTTAAACTTCCAAATCACTTACTAAGCACATTGCCTGTATAGATACAGGGCTAAGGTGGGCAAGGTGGGGAAGGTGGGGGACACCTTTCTCTAGATCCTGGAATCTGTATCCAAGGTACTCATCTACCTCTCTGCCCTGCTTTCCATGGCTGGGACAAAATACTTTTTACCTAAAACTTGAAGAAGGAGAGGCTTAGTTTGGTCATTTCACAGATTTCAATCTGTGGTCAGTTGGCAAGAAAAGAACTTTATAGCAGCAGGGTGTTAAGGAGGAAGCGGCTCGGCTCCTGGCATCCAAGAAGCAGAGCACAGGAAGACAGTGCCAGCTAGAGACACACCCTCCACTGTCACACTCCCAGTGACCCGCTGGCTCCAGCAGCGCCCCTCCTTTAGCTATGAGCATCAGTGGATTAACCTGTCCATGAGTCTAACTCACCTTTCCCAGAATCACTCAAGTCTGCCAAGTTCACAAACAAGATTAACTAGGTTAATCTAGGCAACATAGGTTAGTACCAAGTAGGGTTGCAAATCAGTTTAATAGATCACAGGATTTTGCTTCTGTTTCTTTACAGAAGAACATAAAGTTAGGATCTGTGGCAAAGGTAGAAAGTGTTCTATTCATTTAGGCCCTCTGCTCTAAATTCCATAGCCCCTCAATTTTCTTCCTGGACTTCATGCCAATGAGCCATGGCTCTGAAAGCTGGCATGCCTGCACATGGATAAGTGGATACGGGCATAGGTTTTAGCTGACTGACTGATTGGTTGAATAACTAAACCATGAAATCATTTTTGCTCTTGGAGGGGGGGTGACATATCCAGACGGGGAGAAGGAGGAAACAGAGTGAATGAAAGGAGATGGGAAAGGAGAAGAAAGAAGAAGAGAAAAAAGGAAAAGAGAGTGATGGAGTGGCAGAACTGGAGAGGTTCTCCTCCCAGGGCTGCCATGGTGCCATTCATGTACTTCTCTGATGAGCAGCAAGGTGTAGTTCCGGTGTGGAATGAGCCTAGGATGGAGAGAGAGTACTCTGGGTGAGCCCCATGGTGTCTGCTCTGTGGGTGGCAGGCTCTGAGCATCATTTCCATCTCATGTCCTCTAGCTGGATCAATTTTGGTTAGTGGTTCAGTGTCCCACCTGTCCCCCCACAGCAGGGAAGGAACACCTGCTTTCCTGCATGTCGTGGGCCCACAGAGCCAGCAGGGTTGCACCTAAGAAAGAGTGCTAGCGTATGCAGACTGGGAAACCTCTGGCCAAACTCGAGCTGTTTCTTTCAAACCTCTCCTAATGATAAAGTGGCATCTCCCTCTTTCTACCTACTTCCTACAAATTGTACAAATGTTTAAAGATATTTAATAAAGTACCATGAGCCTACTAGTCCCACACTGACTGATTTCACACAGCCTGGGGGGTACAATTGCTTGAGGGTGAGGAGACATGTGTGAATGGACTCAGAACTAAGTGGGAAACTGGGTATGTGGAAGTGGGGATCCCCAGAGAAACCAGGATCTTTCCATAGGGAAGGCAAATTTTAGGCAAACCAAACTTTAAGGGAGGCCCTATTCACTTATTTCTTGGACTCCTGTGAAGTCAGCGCCTAATTTTAAGGTAAAAAGATTAATCAAAAGTAGGTGAACCTAAGCTTTATTCTGTAAAGGCAGAGGGAGGCAGCTACTGAGCTATTACCCACAAATAACCTGGTAAAACTATTAGCCAGGACAAAGCCACCTAAATCCTCAGGCTGTAGCTGACAACCAAAAGTACTAAACTTCTTACAATTATTATTTCAGCTAAAGTTAAGGCTATTCTTCCGTGGAATGTCAAAAGAAATCTACAGTGAGAGACTTAAAACATTACCTGTAGCCACATTTCTCTGGAAGTCTACACTGCAAGTCACTTGATCTATTCCTAAGGTGGCTTAAAGATTTTATGTAAGTATGTGGACTTCTCTCCCCATATCAGATGCTGCCCTGACTCGATCTCCTATCCCACAGGTTACCCTACTAATGCCTTTTCCAGGCAAACGTGTGACTGACAAGCCCCGGGCAAGGAAAGTTGCTCTTCAAGGGGAAGGGACCGCCCCAGGCAGAGATTAGTGGCCCTGACCGACCAGCTGGATTTGTTTCTCAGCCCTGGCTCTTTCTTCTTTGAGCATCTTTAAGGGATGTTCTGCTGCCCCAAAAGAGGATCTGGAGGATCCTGAAGTGTAAAAGCCTGAAGGAAGCCAAGCAAGACAGGAGCCATTGAATTCAAGCCTCTCATTTACCAGTGAAGGATAGTCAGCCGCCTGTGCATGCATGAAAAAAGCAGGCTATCTTCACAAGTACAGGGAACAAATCAATTTTAAATCTAACTTTCTGTCTCTGGACGGGTTCTAGGCCCTGCCAATATTGCCAGTGGGCAGAAAAGAAGTTAAAGGGAGTCAAACCAGAGAAAACCGTATTAACAGAAAAGCAAGAATAAAGCTGGTGGGAAAAAAAATTCTCCAGAAATTACTTCTCTTTTCTTCCTAATTAAAAGAATTCTTGGCTCTCAGGACATTTGAAATGGGATGCTTGCGGCACCCTTTTGCTAAAAAATACTTGGGGACAGGGTTTACAAACTGTCCATGGCTGAACTAATGCCAATGTATTCCCACATCCAGAAAGCAGCTAGCAGAGCTCCGTGCAGCCCTTGCGTTGTTTATGACCCAGTGAGTTTTAGAGCATCTTGCCAAGAGTGCTTGAAGTAATTATGTGCTCTTGAGGCCTAATAAAAATTAAACCTCAGAGCAGGGAGGGTCCAGTGAATAGTGATGCCTAGCAGAAACTTTTAAGAAAATTACCTTGTTGACACACTGATTTTGAGAAAGCATTTAAAAGTTGATTTTTGCCTTTACTTAAAATCAGTTTCTTCCCAGTCTCCCTGGTTTATTTTATTTATATGAAAAATTAGAAGAACAGAGATCTGTACATTTACATAAATTGGGGTTTTGGTTTTCCATATCACTATTTTATATGTAACCATTGTGGTAAATTATATGGCACAATTTTGACAGCGATCATCCCTGACTAATGAGATTAGGGGTGATTTTTTCTTTCTAAATTTTTGCTTATCTATATTTCTCTGAAAATTCTAAATTCATGTTACATTTGAAATACACATAAAAAACTATTTTAAAAACCATTGTGTCCATTTGAAGTTATCTATTAAATGGGAATTTATTTATATTCTGAGGTAAAAGGTAGGCCTATAATCAATTTTCTTCCAAAATCATGAATTTGAATTTGTGTGAGATACAAAAATGAGTCTAAGGCAGAGCTGGTTGCTAAAAGTAGGGGATGCAAGCATTGGAAATCCTAAGCTCCTTAATTTAACCTTCAGGGCCTATGAGGGTTGGTGAGAGATGGAAAATTAGCCCCGGCAAAAAAATAGGGGAGGTGAGGCACAGACTTCTGTGGCAAAGGAATAACGAACATAAGTGTAAGACTTAGGGCAGAGTGACATTGCTGTGGCAAACAGGCCCAAACTCAATGGCTCACACAGATTCTTTTCTCCTTTCTCACAATACCTGCCGAGGGTGATCAGCTTGACGGACTCTTCCCTTCTATCTGTTCTTTCAACAATCAGCAAGGCATAGTTCTGCCATTTTTAACCTGTGCCTTCCAAAGGGACTCTGTTAGCTCTGGCCCAGCCACAGGAAACGGGAAAGCATGGAGCTGCATGTTTAGAAACGTTTGTAAGCTAGATCTGTAAATTAAACATGTCACTTCCATGTTAATGTCAATGAAGAAAACAAGGCCCATGGCCAAGAAAGAGGTGGTGATGTAGCTGGGCAGCCATAGAAGGGAAGAATCAGATTTGGCCAAATGCTGGCAGGTGTTGCCACAGTCATAGACAGGGTGGTGAGTGGAAGTCAGTTAAGAGGCTTGTCCTAGAGTACAGTGTAACATGCAGTGTGGAACATATGGGACAAAATTTCATATAATGTTTCATAGACAAAGACATCTGGAGAGACCATGTTCTAGTTTCATCTTGGAAATTCAGGGAGCCTGCTGACACAGTAAGGGATCCTAGAAGATAATAATGGATGGGCTAGTTCATCTTCACTGACAATTTGGTTGGATTAAGCAATGCTTTAGAAATAAATAAAACAGACTTCAGAGTGTGTCCGTCAGGATGTTTCCAGAGATGACTGGCACAGGGGCAGTAGAGAAGAAGGTCTGCTTGAACAGGGGCAGAGATGTTCAAAAGGGTCGGAGCAAGCAGGAGAGGAGGAGCTCAAAGCACAGGCTCCTCCTCTTTGGTTTCCAATTGGCCATGCAAAGGGACCAAGGGACTATAGTCTGAATCCATATGACAAAACAAACTTTTCCCTTTATAAACTGTTTTATCAGGCATTTTGTCACAGTGATGAAAACTGACTACCTCAACAAAGAAATCTAATATGTGTAGAAATGTGACTTAAGAAAGCCAGTATTTTCCACACTACCTTCTGGTAAGTCAGAACTTGTGGGTGAATCTACCATATTGAAATTTGAGCTACTAAAAATGCTATTGGTTTGCATAATTTCTAAATTTGTACCAAGAATTTAGAAAAATATCCATTTCTTTATTTTCTAATCTTATAGTCAGTAAATGTACCCAGTATATTAGACGTTGACCTGACTGAGTTTTTATTTCATTCTATCATTGTATAAGGAGCACATTGAGGTAATCAATCAAATCAACTTTTTATTTCTTCTTTCTCATCCATATGAGGGCCAGAATATTGACCTGTCTTGTAATGCATTTTACAAAATCAACATAAAGGTTTATATTAATGTTATTCATCAAATTAGCAATGAAATGACTAATAAGTAATTAGCCATGGAACAGTGACTCCATTATAATTATATGCTCAAAGATTTGCGGCCCTTCTAGAAGCCTTGACCTCGCAGAGAAAATAATTAACACTACTTCTTATTCTTTGATGTTAGAGATGGCAAATGTGGCTATGGTCTTAAAAGATTATTCCTTAAAGTCAAGCCTTGGGAGGCTTAGAAAAATAGAGGTGCCACAATCTAGCAAAAATATTTATAAAGCACCTATTTTAATCTGAGTAGTCTAAAAAATGATTTTTTAAAATAATTTTTGACCTCCAATGATGTTCAGAAACTTCTAAGAAAATTATCTTGTTGATTCACTGATTTTGAGAACACATCTAAAAGTTGATTTTTGCTTTTACTTAAAATCAGTTTCTTCCCAGTCTCCCTGGTATATTTTATTCATATGAAAATTAAAAGAATGATGACCTGTACATTTACATAAATTGGGGTTTTGGTTTTTAATATCACTATTTTATATTTAACCATTGTGGTAAATTATATGGCACAATTTTGACAGTGATCATCCCTGACTAATGAGATTAGGGGTGATTTTTTTCTTTCTAAATTTTTGCTTAGCTATATTTCTCTGAAAATTCTAAACTCATGTTACATTTGAAATACAAACAATAAACTATTTTAAAAACCATTGTGTCCATCTGAAGTTATCTATTAAATGGGAATTTATTTATATTCTGAGGTAAAAGGTAGGCCTATAATCAACTTTCTTTCAAATTCATGAATTTGAATTTGTGTGAGATACAAAAATGAGTCTAAGGCAGAGCTGGTTGCTAAAAGTAGGGGATACAAGCACTGGAAACCCTAAGCTCCTTAATTTAACCATCAGGGCCTATGAGGGGGTGGTGAGAGATGGAAGCTTAGCCCAGGCAAATAAATATGTATATATTTAATTCATTTCTGAGGAAGGACGTTAGGATAGTTGCTGAAAAATCACATTTAGGTATTTAGACAAAGGATCACAAAAGTTTT
Organism: Myocastor coypus; assembly: GCA_004027025.1. Taxonomy (NCBI): domain Eukaryota; kingdom Metazoa; phylum Chordata; class Mammalia; order Rodentia; family Myocastoridae; genus Myocastor; species Myocastor coypus. The sequence goes on from PVJA010008282.1 coordinate 35,802, forward strand.
GATAGAATTTCAGCTGCCTTTAAAAAAGTTAGGAATTCATTGGACAAGGTAAGGAGGGTAAAAGAACTGTAGGATAACTGAACATTTCTCACAATTAAAATCAGATTGAAAAGAATTAAATCATTAGCTTTAGTCATAATGAGAACTGTAAGGAAGCAGGCACTTCTTTAGATGGATTTTTACAAACTGTTTGGAGAATGTTGTCATGACAGGTTAGTGTGGCTTCTGAAATAAACAAGTGTCTCATGGTCAAAAGTGAATCAGAGAAATACTAGGTTAAATAAGGTTAAGCCTGCTTCATTGAGGTATGCTATGTAGACTATCCGGCTATGTAAATGAGTGGAATGCATGACAAAAATGTTTTCAAATCTAAACCGAGGCCTAAACTTTCTCGATCTGTAGTATTTATTCATGATACAACTCAGAAATAGTCTTAACAGGATTTTATAATGTGCTTTGGTATGTGGTTTTCTTTAATGCAACAAATGTCAATACATACAATTCCAGCCAGTGTTTACAGCCATCTTAGAGCTGTGTGGGCTTTTTGGACTAAGAAAGATTGATTTTTGTCTTGATTATTGAATTATTCAAGGCTTAAGTAGGCAAGTCATCCTATGAAAATAAGGTGATAACAAACGTGCCACCAGAGACTAATGATTTCTGGACTAGAAACAATATCTGTTCCAGACAGGGATATCTTGTTTGTAAAGTATGACAAGTATCTTTGTCTGACAGAAGTTAAGAGGTGTGGCAGAGGTACAGGTGGAAGTCTGAAGGAAGTAAAACGAAGTTAACATGGATGAATGAATATGGAGAGATATTTATTTATTAATGTCCTTTCTTTACAGGTGCTGATGAAATCTCAGCAGTTCTTCCTGCTGCTGCCTGGAGAATAAACAGTAGGTCATGAACAATTATAACGAAGTTTCCCTTTTACATAGTTGAGGTTCAGACTTCTTTTCCTTATTCTTTCTGGCCCAAATACCAGTCCTCATACTTTCAGTTTCTGGGTCTCTACAGAAGAGAGTCATTATCTTGAATTAATAGAAATGGCTACATTCGAATATAAAAAAGTCTAATTAATTCAACATGAAAAAGCTACCTTAGAGAGCCAGACATGGTGGCACATACCCATAACCCTGGCAGTTAGGGAGGCTGAGGCAGGAGGTGTGTGTGAATTTGAGGCCAGCCTGGGCTACACTCTGAGTTCAAGGCCAACCTGAACTATAGTGAGACCTGTCCCCCAAAAACAAAGAAACAGCTACTTTAGAACGAGAGCATTTTCTCTTAACACACTACCATGAACCATGGCTAGCTGTCATTTTTGTGCTCTCCAAAAATAATACCTTGTGAGTTATCTTCTTTATCCAAAATTAGCTTTCATTTGCATTTGAGATTAATATGCTTTAAGTGGTTTACTATTTAATTAACTGTTCTACTTCTATATGAACACAGAGGTGTGCGTACATGAATAAACCATGAATTAGTTGATATGTACTGTGTATGTAAGATGGACCAGACACTATTCTAAGTTATTTCTCTTTATTTATTTACTCTCAGTACCATCTCTGTAATGTTGATACTGCATTAGTTCTAAAGAATTTGATGCATAGACTTTGGCTTTCTCAGAGTGACACAGCTCGCAAATGGTTAAACATGATTCAAATGTTGATCATCACCCTTCAGATATTAGCACTACTTATTTTACATTTGCACGAATGTTTTTTTCAGAAAAATCAGATTTTGTGTACTTATATACTATCCAGATACATAAATAAAGATATATATCTTAACCTTTCCCCCTTATAATTAGATTAGGCAAAGCATTCATAATAATTTCCCAAGCGACAAGAAAATAATTGTAATCCTCTTGAAAATAACAACCAGATACAACATTTGTACTAGTCTAGGGAGTCACCTGGCTTCTCTCCTTCCTCGGATGTGCTGCCATGAGTGAGTAGACAAGCTGCTGACATGTAGAGCGACATAAATGACTGACACAACTAGTGAGACAATAGAGAGGGTCCCGTATTTTCCTAGATTGTCTTGGGAACCACTGCAATTGCTCATTTTCCTCTGGAAGATGACCTGCTGACCAAATTCCCATTAGCCACCCTTCTCATTGCATTCCAGGGCGGTCCTAATCATTACAAGGGCTACTTTTGCTCCCGCAGCGCTGCTCGTTATGAATGACCTGTGTGTACACTTTTGAATCTCCAGCAAAATGACAAGAGACAAAATAGCAGAGTTGGCTCATTTCCCAGTGGGCGCTTGCAGATTCTTTACTTGTTTCAGAGGATGTCTCATGCCTGATGATCCTTTTTCAATTCAAAATCAAGGAAATAACTGTAGCCACCGTTCCATGATTCATTTGGGGGAATGTAAGCAATGTTTCACAATCTTTTTCTCTTCCTCTGTAGGTCCTACCAGGTAAGGTATAAATCCTTGCTCTGAACTCTGTGACGCTCTAGTACAAAAGCATGCTAGTTCAAAAATGGGGACATTTTCTTGTTATTGGAGCTGCAGAAGAATGGAGATTGGATTTAGTCATCAAGACTTCAAGGAGAGAGAATCTATCTTAAAAGAAATGAAAACCAATAAAAGGACCAAAGAGATCACCCAAGTAGTTTCCTTTCAGCACCTCCCTGCTGGTTCCCTTGCTCCTTCTCTCTCAGGGTCTCTTCTCTGGCCTCCTTTCTGGAGCTAGGCAGAGCAGTCTCTCAGTTCATTTAACATTTCCAATCAGGCAGGAACCAAAATCAACAATGCTACAACTTGGTCTGATTTATCTTTACCTGGGGTATGAGCTCTTCTAGCCAGTTGCCTATGGTCCTCTGATCTTTACCAATTAATTTCAAACATCAGGGAGCAAAAAGGAGGAGATATTTTAAAGGGGGGACCTTCTCCAAAACCTTGGAATAGTCCTGCAACCAAATGACTGCACATGCCTGTGAAGGATGTGGACAAGGGCAGAGAGAGTGGGGAGGCCGACAGCGCCTTGGAGAGTACTCACGTGCTCTCTAAAGATGCTACTCTCGGCATCACACAGTACTGGAGGCCCGACTCTGTGTCGACCTTTGTCAATTAAATAACATTTTTTAAAATGTGAAAGAGTACTGTAAGTGTAATCAACATTCTACTTTTTCAATCAAAGTAGAAAAATGGGCCCTTTAATGTATTTTCTTCTGATTTTTAAATGTTAAACATCGTTTGAACATCTAAACATATTCTATAAGCGTTACAAAAACGGTGCAGGCCTGAGGGATCCCAAAGGCATGTGATTCGACACATTTCTTTCCGCAGACATCTCTTCCCAGGTTTGTCTTCAGTCCCAGGTCTTACGACTCCTGTGAATTTGCTTTGAATACGGTGATAGCCACAAACTGGATTTAGTCTCAGGGCTGGCCATTAGTATCTTTCATAAAGAAAATGATTTATAATTTTCAATTCATTGTTAATGCAAATTACATCATAATGATCAATTAGCATGCTTTTACTATTGATCATATAGTGACATATCATTTGCTCAATCATGATTATATGTGATACACATGTACACATTTACACATATATATGGTTACATTTGGTATGCATATTACAAATGGTAATTCATAATTATTTGCTAGAAGGTGATATAATTTATTTTGTGAAATCTTGTATGCTTGTAATGTTTTTCTATCCCTGTTTTGCATTCTTTAAAAATAGAAAAATAAAATCTTTCTTCAAATTCCTAAAGGTAAACTGCAGAATTTATGTCCCATGAACATATTAGGTAAAAAGAGACCTTGGGATAAAATAGCTCCTGGGAAATAAAAAGAACAAAACACTGACTAAGATCTAGTAAACTGTATGTAGAACCGAGCATAACCAGAGGCTGATTTGTGGTGGAGGTGGTGGTAAGGTTGGTAAGATGTTTGTGTCAGGGAGTGGTCTCACCCACGCACATCCAGGGAGGAAGGACTGACTGAATTCTACAACACAGCCTGGCGTATCCTAGAGAGTGCTAGATAACTTCTTAGAAACAGGACGGACTGGCTTCCCAGAGTTCAGAATCTCCTCCTACAATTCGGCACTCACTGCATAACCTTCTGACCACAATTTTATATTTGCTTTAGATTTCTTCAAGGAGATGGATACATGGACCAGAACAAATGGGCATGGACCTCCTTTGGCAGATATCATTTTTACTGTAAACTTATAAATTGGCAATCTAGCATATAATGCAAAGTTCTGTGGTCAGGCTTAGAGTTGGTCTGTGAGGGTCAGTTGAACTCCTGAGTGACTGAATCAAGACTAGAGCTTGACGAGCCACAGAGAAGGCCTTTGTGTATGTATCTGCCAGGTGAGCTTATTTTCTGAAGGAATCAGGTAATCATTGACTGATGTCCTCGCACCCCTGCCCTGACCCCTTCTTTTTAATCCTAATCCCCTCTTTCTAGAGAAGACTCTACTTCCCTGGGGGATGCGGTGATTTGCCCCAAGTCACACAACTAGGTAGCTGATAAGATCAGAACCCTGATCTTTCTCCTCAGGAAAGACCTAATATTCCATGTCTTTGAGACTTATCCTGATATTGCTGTTAAAATGAGAATGCCCCTGACCATATTCTGCAAGTGTCCAAACAGGAGGAGCTTCTTTTCACAGTTTAGGGTGGTTTAGGGACTCTGTAAGGACCTAAGGCCACGAAGGAGTTCTAGAAGCTTTCCTTGCTCCCCCTAGGATGTGGGTTTTCTTTTTTTAATGTACTGTAATAAAAGGTTTCACTACATAGATCATACTCCTAGTGATCTTCCTGTTTTCAGCCTTCCAAACTGTGGGATTATAAGCACATGCCACCATACCCAGTCTCAATCCTGTCTCAGAGCACCGTGGGGGCAGGGTCATCATGGTATTCCAGGGGGATCAAACCCCAGGCCCTGTGCTTGCCTAACCAGGTGCTTTAGTCCACTGATCTATCTGGTCTCCCCTTAGGATGCGTTTTGGGCATGGCTTAGTTAGGTCTCCTCTCTAGTTTGCATATAAACTAAAATGTGCAGTTAAGTATGTGAAGCTGCAGCAATGGAGATTTTTTATTTTTTAGAAAAATAAAGTTTTATTGAGCTATAACTCACATGTTATAAAATCCATCCATTAAAAAATACAATTCAGTCATTTCTTGGGTATTTGTAGTCTAAACCTGATAGTCATATTATAGTCAGAGTTGTGAGGCAAAGTATGTAACACAGGAGACATAACCTACCTATAGGGTTATTTCATAGTGACACCTAAATAGTCAAATAAGAAATAATGCCGGAAATCTGTTGGCACATTAGAGTCCTAAAGAATTCATGTGAGGACCTGGATCTCATGGCAATGTCCTTCATGTTCCCAGCTGAAGGCATAGAGCCCACGACACTGTCTCATGCAAGTCTGTTCATGGAGCGGCCCTGGGAAAGCACCAAGGTCAGGGGTGGATCTGTGTCGGCATAATCAAGGATCTGTGCCAGTGGGCTGGAGGATCTGCACCGGAAACAGGAAGTGACACTAAAAATAATAGCCAGAGCTCCCCTAAAATGTACCACAGCCATCTCAGCAACAATGAGATCCCGAGCTCCCCTGATGATAACAGCACAGTTCATGTCAGGAAGCCAGGGGGACAAGGTCCTCCAGAAGAACCATTGTACCACGGTGGTAACATTCCCCAGCCCCTCCCACCCCAGCACCCAGCACCCTGCTGATTCAGTTCCGATGGAAGTTGCAAGCTGACTATCAGTTGTCAATCCACCACACATATTTTCATTTATTATAAATGAAATTATATCTGAAGAAACTTCATTAAGAGTCTCTTCATCCGATTCCAGCACTAGGCATCCACCAATCTATGTCTTCATAAATTGGCCCAGTCTATAGATTGTAGTTAAGTAGAATCACACTATAGTTAATCTTTTATGATTGCTCTTTTGTGCCAAAAATACAGTGTTGTGTGGGGCAGGGAGTGTCCTGCTGGGAATGATCTCATATACAGGATGGCTGCCTTCAAGCAGCTTTGCCCCAAGTGACTCCATGTTAAGTACAAATTCTTAGACAGACTGTCTTAATAACTCACCTGTGCCAAATGCTGGACACACCAAACTTACTCACAAAACAGCCTCCAGATCCACAGTATGACCATACTATATAACCTGATAAATAAATTAACTTTGCTAATAAAAAATTGCTGCCTAAGGGACTGGGTTCTAATCCTGGCCCTGTGCTGGCCCCGTGTCTGGGGTGCGCTAAGAGGGCAACTGAGACTGGGCATGGTGGTACCTGCCTGTAATCTCAGTGTTTGGGAGTCTAAAACCAGAAGAATCACTGAGTCCAATCTACATAGTGAGACCCTGTAGACCCTATGCTAAAATATATTTTTTAAAATGTTGCCTATAAATGTATCAAGTTGAATCAAGGATACATGGGCATATGATGTATCTGAGTTGTATTCAAGAAAGTGAGGCCTGGATACAATAGATAAGCAGACAGTGCAGTGCCTTCACCTGCGTGCTGTACCAGGAGGGGAGCCTGCACTGGGTGCAGTGGTGCACAGATCCTGGGAGACCTCCTGGTGTGTAAGGAGGTCAGCAAACCACGATCTCCAGCTCCCTTTACCGTGCTCAGCTTGGCTTCCTATGCTTGGTGCCGCCCTCAGCTGCCTGTCATCCACTTTCTAGCTTTCGCCTACTGCTGGCAGCAAGCCTCAGGTCTCCTTAATAGACACCTGGTGACTTCCTGCAACTCTGTGGCCTCTTGGCCTTGGCTTTCAGTTCTTCCTCTTTCAACACCATTGTCACTGTTATCCCTTTCTCATGCTTGTGTATAGCTGTGTGTGACTTGGGTGTCACCACTATACATTAGCAGGTAAGATTGCAACAAAAGAACCCCAGCTGCCTAGCTTATTGACTACTCAGTTCCCCTTGAGCACTTGGCCTAATCAGGCTGACAGAATTGATGTAGCTCATGGACTCATTGTTATTCAATACATTCTGACATTGCAGAAAGACGCAGATGTGTTCAGTCTATGCTGCTGGTGTAGCTCATGCATGACAAGCATGTGTCAACATTTCAATATTGCTCCTATGAAGATGTGAAGAATTCTTGCGGTCAAAACCCCAAAGTTCAAACTACGCTGGTGATGTGCTTTTGAGGTTAATGTTCCTTTTCATTGTTTCAGTGAATTTTTGGGAAAGAATTCCCATGGTCTAACATTTTAAATTTAAGAGAATTTTTGCTACTCTCACTTTAATCTAAGTACTACTACACATTGAAAACTCATGCATGCTTGCTCTTTCTGTTATTGGGTTACCTTGTGCACAGCATTTCTCTCATACTCTTCCCCAGAGTCAGTTCAGACTCTTCCTGCTGTCCCATAGAGATTGCTGCTCTCAGCCTAGCCGTCTACTGCCTCAGCCTCTTAGCACTGAGATCAGCCTGGTTAGCACCAGGGAACCTTTCTTAAGTTCACAGGCAAAAAAAATGGTTTTGTCTTTAAGCTTCCAAGCACTAGCCCAGAGCTTGACCTTATCTTAGTGTATTCCAGTTATTACTCAAGTGTTTCTGCAGTGATTAGGAGCTGCATGAGGACAGGGACCAGGCCTTCCTCATATTATCCCTGAGCTACTCCCATCTGACTTATCCTGTAATCAATAGATGAGTTATAGATCGAATTGAATTGTTTCAGGTCAAAAAATGTTACATCAGTAATCTGATTATGTATATTGAAGGCATAGGGTGATCAGAAGATGACAGATGGGGAATCTTTTAAAGTTCTTTTATGTGCTTGAAGACTAGACTCACCTTAGAGGAATACAATTGCTTTTAGTCTTACTGAAATTTAATTAAAAAGGGAAATTCAATTCCTATCAAAGAGAATGAAAGTGAAAATCAGATATCACATTCATAGCACAGAAACTTTGCCTCAGAACATTGTCCATTCTTCCAATCCCATCCATTTTGAAGGCCGTTTACTCATCTCTCGTGTCGTCTACCACTTTCCTATGAATATGGTTACATATTTTTGAATCTTTTTGCATTATCAGGTATTCACCTTCCTACAGTGTTCCCATGCACACAAACAAATGAATACACTTTATGTCCTGTTAATCTCTCTGTTGACAGTTTATTTCAGTAATTTAATGACTTTAAACTTCAGAGAGAGAGAAAGGAATTTTCCTTGCTCCTACAGAAACAAAGTATAAGTATAAGAATACTAGTGTAACATCTTTGGCGATTTCATAAAACAACAGAAAAATAACAAAGTTCTCCAAAGGTCTCAGATGTACAGATTATCTAGAGAATATTGTAATCACAGAAAGGTTATAGACATGTTGAATAAAATATTTTTGGACAAAATACATTTGCTAAATCTCTACCACATGCAACACACTCCCTCTGAACTTCGCTAATCAAATGTTAGTGCTCAATACCAGCTGTCTTTTTAAATCTCTCAGATGTTGGAGTCCTGGTTTCCCAAAATGTCCTTTTAAGACAGTACTTGCAGTTTACTTTCCTGGGAGCGAGATGACCATTTTGGTATGATGTCTCTGTCCACTTGGAAAGGCTTTCACCATCCTTGTCAAAATCCAATCACCGCGGAACCTTGTGGGCAATCTGTTTTCCTAACGTGGCCAAGGTCAGAGCACGCAGCGTATTGCTCTAATTTTCTAGCTTCCCTGTTCAAGGTGCCATGCGCTTTTATTGTTATTTTGGGTTGTACGTTGGCAGCAAAGCCAAAGTGCGGCATGGCATGGAACTAAACTCTTTATTCCCTTTATTTTCCCAGCTTTATCGCATCTAAATGGTGGCAGCACAAAGGAGGAGCCAGAGGCCACCCACGATAGGCTGTCATGGGCTCTCGTTTTGCCATGCATGGCCTCCCTCAGCCCGAATTCCTTTTCCTAATGTGTCAGCACCTGATTCTGCTTCCATTTTCATTCTCATATTTCACTCTAGGCACCTGATATGTGGCTAGACCTGACAGGAATAAATTTATAAGGATTCAAGCTACAGAAAAGCTTGAATATATTCTAGTTAAAGGTCCATGGGGCAACAAAGAAATCATCTCTAACTCAGTTGTGGAGTGCTGTAACAAGGGCACTTCCAGGGGAGAAAAATCATATTTTATTGTTGCATGTGTACTGCTCATAGCTGTTAAGGACTTTGCCACTCCTAAATGACAATACATTAAGGACAGCATTCAACCTCTGTAAGGGAGGGCAGGGCCAATGATCAGTGCTGGCCTGGGCTCCTCCTGGCAGCTATACTTTTTACACCTGTCCCCCCAAATCAATGACCATGCATACAGATGCTGGAGGGGGGGCTAGTGGTTTTTAAACAACTGTTTCATGACAATTCTTTTCCACAAAATAATTTGTATTAGTGAAAGGTGAGATGAGAAAATACTTCACCCTGAGCAGCCTGCTAGTATGCTAACAGTCTCTGTTGTTGAAAGACTAATGAGTTAAAATTTAATACTCACACAGACAGAGTGCACAGGGTCTCAGATGATAAGACTTGTTGAGTCCTTTCTCTGCTGCTCCCTGGCTATGTGATTTTGGAAGACTGTGCCTCACTTACCTCACTGGTGAAATGGGCTTCTCTTGAGAATATAATGGGCTCATGTATGCATGGTGTATGTTAATTATATGTAAATTGGAGTTATATGTGTATTATCACATGAATATTCACGTCGTGAGAGATGAACAGAGTCTGTTTCTGTACTGTACTGTTTCAAATAGGATTTCCTAAAGAATTGCATGTGCGGGAGAATAAATATTGTGTTGAACTAATGGCATCCTTAAGCAATAGGATTGGGGCAAGCTTGAGAAGGGCATCCTTAGGAGCTGGAAAGATTCTCAAGTTATTTCTGTCACATCAGGAATCTATATAAAAATGTTATCAGAAATACGTAAAGAGTAACACAGTCCATGTAACAAGTGATGAAAGATTCAATAAAATATAGCATGGAATGTTATATATTATGCAGCCTTAGAAAATCATGTTTCAAATCATCTTACATGATGTAGAAATATATGTCTATATAATATATATAAATATATGAAATATATAAAATGCATGAATATATATATGCATTTTTATTTTAATTTTAAAAATTCTGTTTTTCAGTACTGGAGATTGAATCTCTGCATTGAGTTATAGCTGCAGTCATCTCATTGCTCAGTCTGGGCTTGAATTTATGATCCTCCCGCCTCAGTCTTCCCATTTCTGGGATTATAGGGGGTGGCACCACATCCAGCTCATACATTTTCATATAAACATGTATATAGAAAATTTTAAAAAATTAGAAAAGAAGCCAACTCACCAAAATTATCTCTGTACTGGTGCACAAATGGGGATGACCTGATCATTGAGGAAGTTTTTCACCCTCAAAAATACCTTTTGATTATTACAAAGTTAGCATAAGCAGCAGTTTTACATGAATGTTAAAATTGAAGTACTTATAAACTAATGGCTAGAAAAATAAATGTAGATCAGGCCAAGCAATAATGCCAGAAGGTTTCATGGTATTCACAATATTGAAACATTTTAAGAGGGGAGCTGAAAAAATATAGCTCAGACAGAGGAGGAGGCGCAGCAGCAGGCTCCTGTCAGGGAGCTTATAGCTAGTTTGCATGTGATTCTTGCACTGTCCTATGGGTTATCACCCCATGTTCACACTGGTTTTCATACAACTTTAAATAATAATAACTGGGAGAGAGAAAAGTGGTTGAGAGCAGAACTAGATGTTGGCTTCAAAATCTCCTAACTCACAGGCTTTGGCTGCTAACTCAGCTTCCTCTGCTGTCAAATAAGGAAAATGCCACTGGTACATGGATGTGAAGCTGTGGAACCCTTATCTTGGGTACTTAAAATGTTAATTATTAGCAATAAAAGGTACAAGAAATTGAAATGACCTAGAGCAATAGTTTAGAAGCCCAGAGAGGAATATTATTGATATTATGCTAGATTAATGCAAGAGTTCTGCTGAATCCATAAGTCCAATAGAAGGAGCCTTGAGATATCTGAGCAGCAGAATGGGCCTCCAAGCTGCCGCCCCAGAACCCATCTTTGTAGTCGGTGCCCACTCTCCATTAGGCCCCTTTTGCAAGGCATTCTTTGAGCTAACTGGTCTTGATGCCAGCCACTAGGGAAGGAGTTCCAACTAGACACTCAAAAGACAGTTAAAGAGGTGGCTCAGAGGCCACTAAGCCAGGCCCTACAGGGAAGCAAAATGCCAAATACAATATTTACATTTACAGATGCATAATTTGAACATTTTGAATGAAAACAGAATTATATACAGGAAGTTTAATTCATACTAAGTAAAGTTAACAAGGGCTTGGATTATAAACCAAGAAATGTGTTCGCTGGCAGTGCATACTGTAAATAAGAATAGATAGCCAGGTTTTCATTTTTAACACTTGAAAACTGGATTTCTGGAAAGTAGACCAAAAATGAAGGAGTCACAGGACTGAGAGATCTTTCTTCTAATGTAGTTGTTGCTGTGTTTGCACGGTATCCACTAGAATAATGCCTGGCATAGTAACTGCTCAATAAATTGTTAAATTGATGTTGACCTGATAAGAAAGGGAGGGATGGAAGGATAAAGGGGAAAAGAGGAAGGTGAAAGAGAGAGAGAGAGAGAGAGAGAGAGAGAGAGAGCACAATTTCTGGACAAGGACTGTATCACTCACCTCCAAGGAGGAGGGAGCTAACTTCCTGGTACCTTAACATCGAGGCTTCCCAGATCACCTGCACAGGTTTCTTGTGAAGGACTCTCTCAGTGCACTCTCATGATGGGTAGGGCTGCTGAGCCATGGCGTAATCTTATTTAAACTATCTTTCCAGGGAAATCCAGGGGTGTTTTTTCTTTTCTTTTTTTTTTTTTTTTTTTTTTTTTTTTTTTTTTTTTTTTTTTTTTTTTTTTTTTTTTTTTTTTTTTTTTTTTTTTTTTTTTTTTTTTTTGTACCATGAATCAAACGCATGACTTGTGAGATCCAGAATATGAAAGGAGGCTGGAGCCAAAAGCAATAGGACCAGGCAGAAGGTTGGCCCCATTTTTCCCTTACGAGGCACTGGATGAAAGCACTCTGCTTTCCTGTGAAATCCCAAATTGTTTTGTTGTAATCCAAGCCCTTGCACTGTGGAAAGCACTGAATAGTTCCAACTGCTGAGTTGTCATCTTAGATCTGGGGAGAAAGCTCAAATGCATTTAGATATGGACTTTTTTTTTTCCCTTAACCTACATATTCTTACACTACATTTTATAATATTACCTGTCTGTCCTTAGCAATAACTGGGAGATCTGAAAGCCCTTGCTTGCATCTCTCCTTGGATGGAGCTGCTCCTCTTACACATTTAATCTCATCATTCAGTTCCAGGCCCACATTGCACAAATCAATAATGACTAATACCTCCCTTAAAATTTTATTATCTTCCACTATCCCCTATGGCCCTCCCCAAAATTAGACCGAGTGTATAGAATAAAAAACACAGAATTGAAGTATCTTATATGACACTCACCAGTCATAAATTTCAAAATTGTAATTTCCTTTGTTTCAGTCTTTGTTTTGCTTTCCTTACCTTTGCTTTTTTTTTTGCCATGCAATTTCCCCTTTTTTTTTCTTTTCTGTATTTAGAGCAGGGTCACTGAGGTGTTGGGGCCACGCTAGGTAGATCAGACTCATAGTGACTCTCCTATTTACAGCCTCCCAAGTGCTGTGATTACAGGTGTGCGCCACCAGGCCCAGTCTCAACTGCCATCTCAGCACGTCCCACATGGCACTTTGCTGGGCTCTACCTAAGCAAGCACTTTAGTCTGCTGAGCTATCAGGCCAGCCCTCTTTCTCCTTGTCATATTTTGATTTCATAAATACACAAATAATACAGGGTCCTCATCCATAAAAGATCCATTCCAAAGTCATCCATAAAAGATCCATTCCAAAGTCCTTATAGGAGGCCTGGAGTTACATATGGCACTGAAACGTGAGTGCTATTATACTTCTTATGTACAATTTATACTAAAATTTAAATTATAAGTTAGGTGTGGGAAGATAATGTTTTGCTCTTTTTGTGTGTGTGTGTGTCTTTTTGAGATAGGATCTCGCTATGCAGTTGAGGCTGGCCTTGAGTTCCCTTTTGTAGCCCAGGCTGGTCTTGAACTGGCACTAATCCTCCTGCCTCAGCTTCCCGAGTGCTGGGATTACAGGCATGAGCCACCACGCCCGGCTCCACTTTTTTTTTTTTTTTTTTTTTTTTACAATTTATTTTATTTATTTATTTTTTCTTGTTTCAGAACTTTTGTTTGTTTATTTATTTATTTTTATGGCCAGCTCAGCCTGCCCTGAGGGCAGGGCTGGCGCAGCATGTGGTGCAGGGGATCGAACCGCAGTCCCTGAAGCTGCCTAAGCTTTCCTAAGCAGGCTCTTTAAACCACTGAGCCATCCTGTCGGGCCCCAAGGAAGATAATGAATTATAAGATACATCCATATGCTCTAATAAAAGAGACATGGCTATGGATTCACTCAAAATATCTTCTGGTGCATGCACCTCTTTTCCTGTAATGTTATGGGATGACACTGAAAGGAAGCGCCTGGTGGCTTCTCTTCCTCCAGTCCGAGCTGCCAGTGCCACTAAGCTTGTGAGTTACTTGAACACAAGCACTGCAGTGCTGCTACAGCTGACCTGATAACCCAGGCAGCTTCTAAGTCACCAGTGGGGTGGGACAGTGTGTGTGCAGTGTGGGCACGCTGGCGAAGGGTCATGTCCATGCCAGGCAGAACAGAGTGGGCAGGTACTGGGTTCCATCACCCTGCTTAGAACACGTACTGTTTAAAACTCACAGAGTGCTTATTTTGGGAAATTTCCATTTTGTGTCGCAGAAGTTACCTAAATCTGAAATATCTTTCTTTACTCCACTGCTCATTTCCCTTCCTCTCTCAGAGGTAATATTGCTTGAGTGCTGAAGTCCATAGCCTTTTCCTGCTCTTATGGCTTCTTCATAGGTTATGTAAGGTCATTTTATGTAAGGTTACTTTATTTGTTTGCTATAAAATGGACACAGTATCTTCTTTTACACTATTTCTACTTATGTATTTATTTATATTATTATTGTTTTGGTGTGTGGTACTAGGGATTGAGCTTGGGACCTTGAGCTTGCCAGGCAGACACTTATGCCACTGAGCCATCTCCCAGGCCCACTGTTGCACTGTTCTTGCTTGATGGCCCTTTAGGTTTTCAACTGTTTTTGCTTCTAATTTTATTTTCAGTGACTGCTTGTTTGGAAATATGTGTGCATGTATGCAAACATGTATAAATATAGCATAGACTGCCAGAACTGGAATCACTAAGTGTAAGTACATGACCATCTGATCTTTTAATAGACATTATTTAAGTGTCCTTTAAAAGGTGGTACAAATGCACCCTACTATTCTAGCTTCTGTGAATGTGTATTTCTATCAATCAGTGACAACACTAAAAGTTACTGAACTCTTTTGGTTGCTTAACATCAGATAATTGAAAAAACGATGCCATATTGATATTACTTTGTGATTAATTAGGTCAAGTGTAAGTTTATATGCATTCTAATCATGTGTTTCTTCTGTGAATTTGAACATTATTATGGATGTCAGGACAGCAACACTTGAGGACAGCATCAGAGAGGAAAGAGCTACACAGAAAGAGAACTCTAGAAACCTATGGTGGATACACAATGAAAATTTACTTGAGTCTCGTGAAACACATGTATTGGGGGGAAGATCTGAGGCTAGGAAAAGGACCACCCCAAAGGATTAGAACAAACAGTGTCTGAGCCCCTAGAGCCAAGGCTAGTTTTGTTCTCAGGAATGTCTGACTCACGATTACCTCACAACTTGGGAACATGCTTTAGGGCAATAAAAAGGGCTTTGTTTCAAGAGTGGGAAAAAATCCTCTGACCCAATTTATATACTAGAAAAAAAGCTCATGAATATTTATAGAAATATGAAAATTCAGGAGCCAATAAGGTAAAATTAAAAATGTCTGGCATCTAATAATAACTGACCCAGAAATAATAGATGAGAGAATTAGTAGACAGGATTATTGAAATAATCATTACAACTATTTTCATACGTCCAAGAAGCTGGAGCAAGGATTGAACATGTTATGAGGAGACATAGAAAATGTTAAAAAGATTCAAGGAAAGGCTTTTAAAGGTGAAAAATAAATATGTAATATTAAAATTTTACTTGATGGGATTCATGCTAGATCAGACATTATAGACAAAAGCAGCAGTGAACATGGAGACAGCAACAGGACTCACTCAAATGAAACAGTGGAGCAACGAACACGTCAGTAGCATGGTTTGCACATTTACCTTGTCTGCCCAAGGTTTATGCACTAGCGGTCCTGCCTTGAATGTAGTGATGCTGGGAGGGAGCGAAACCTTTCAGAAGTAGAGCCTACTGTGAGGAGATGAGGTCACTGGGCCTCAGAATCACAGAAGGGATTAAGCACCACTCATAGGACCCAGCTGGTTCCCATAAGAGTGGGTCACTATAAAAGAGCAAGACCAGCCTCACCCTTCTATTTGGCTTCTTGTCTTCCTATGTAATATGTCCTTTCGCATACACTAACACAAGAATGACAACCACTGGCAGTGACACAGGCAAAGGAGTCCTCACCAGAGGCAAAAATGATGAGGTTCCATGATACTGTACTTAGAGCCTTCAAAGTTCTAAGCTAAGTAAACCTGTTTTCTTTATAAAGTGTTCAGCCACTGGTATTTTCTTATAGCAACAGAAAATGGACTAACACATTCAATGAAGGGAACAACTTCCACTGAATATGTTGCCCTCATGATTGTGCATAGATGTCAGAATTTATCAAATTTCATACTTTTTTAATGTATGTAGTATCAAGTCTATAGGGTCTCACTTGTAGTGATCCTCCCGTTATCAGCCACCCAAGCACCAAATTTCATACTTGAAAAATGTTCTTATCATGTGCCAATAAATGTTTTAAATGGAATCATTTTGAAAAAAATAATGGGGATAATAAATGTATCATTTATTGCTGCAGAAATATTTTAGAGTTCATCAAGTTAAACACTCTAGTTTCTGTGGGTTGAGTTTTTAAGCCCAGCCCACCAGAGCTTTTGCCATCAAAATGACATTGGCCACAATCAAGGTAATGCTTGCGCTGCCTGATTATTGGGTAGCTGGACTGAGGGAAACTCCATTGCCATGTTCACCAAAGCTAGTAGAGCTCATTTCTTGGCAAGTGAAGATAGGGGTGACAACTTTAGAGCTTTGTGATCTTTGGATTGAGGCTGCCTCTACTCCTGGGTGCTAAGTGTGGCTTCATTCTTGTGGCCCTTTCCATTGGTAGGTCAAGGCCAAAGGCAGCGGTCTGGTCTATTTTATTAGAGGACTGGAGGGATGAGAGCGGGAGCGTGTCTGCTCAGAGACACATTCCCATGCACAGTGTGATGTCACGAGCGATGCTTCCTCAGCATTGTCACAGGCTGCTGTTTGGAAGCCAAAGCTCCCTCTACATTCAGGAGGGAGGATTCCACAGATCTACAGCCCCTGAGAGGCAGAGGTCACTGTAGCATCTGTGGGCGAGATAGCCATTCTTTTTTCCTTAGCAATTTCATTTAAAGATTTAGGTTTTGTTTTTGATAGATTTTCTTTATCAGGCTTCATTTCTATTCTGTGATACTTTATTTTCATCTAAGTTTGTGTGCCTTTTTTATTTCATTGCTTTAGTTTAAAAATAAATAAAAGATTAAAAACTATATCAAATGCCAGTTTGGCATCTATAGAGATGACAGTATGGATTAAAAAATCTGTAAATCCACATATTTTGACAAATATGTGGTATTAATTTCTAACACAACATTATCAATGATGAGTTATGATTGTTCCTGAGAAATATTCCTTTTAAATATATCTCTGCATTTGATTTGAAGACATTTTATTTGGGATTTTTGCATATAAAATCACAAATAAGCCTGAATCTTTCCTTTCTATTTTTCAGCCCTTATTTTCTTAATTTTCTTTCTTTCTTTCTTTCTTTCTTTCTTTCTTTCTTTCTTTCTTTCTTTCTTTCTTTCTTTCTCTCTCTCTCTCTCTGTCTCTCTCTCTCTCTCTCTCTCTCTCTCTCTCTCTCTCTCTCTTTCTTTCTTTCTTTCTTTCTGTACTGCAATTCAAACTCAGGCCCGAGCCCTTGCCAGGCAGGCACTGTGCCTCTGAGCCATAACCCCAGGCTGCTTATAGTGCCTTAAAGAATGAGTTGAAAAACATTCCACCATTTTATTTTCTTTGGAATTATTTATATAATAAGGGAATTGTATGTTGCTTAAACATATGGTAGAATTTTCTCATCAAACCATGTAGGAATTTAGCTGCCCACAGAGCAAAAACAATGAAAAAGCATAGGAAAGGGCTGCTTGCATGAAGTTATTGGCCAGGCACTGTGGCCATGGCCTCAAGGCATTTTCCTGCTTCTTGTATTCATTGCTCTTGAATTTGGAAGGCCCCTGGAAAATTCCCATGGCAGTGGCAATCCTTGCCTGTACTTAATCTGAGCTGTGTGTGTGTGTGTGTGTGTGTGTGTGTGCATGCATGTGCGTGTGTATGTTTTGCTTTGCTTTTATTTATGATCTGTTTTGTCCATGGACCAGATCTTGCTTGTTGGCAAAATTTCTGTAGTTGCTCCTAGTTTCTAGTTCTTTTCATGGCATACTTTATTGTTGACCAAAAGCCTTAACTTTTATTAATTTTATCTTGAAAGAATTTGGGATAACGACTAAAACATCATTTTGCTCTAACTGCTGTCTTGATCCAGCATTATTTTATTTTTCTAAAAAAGGAAGGATTGATCAAACTTAGATGCTGAAATTTGCTATTAAACAAAAGCCCAAAACTTTGCAAACTAAGACTTGTTTTATTCAGTGGGTTTCTACCACACTGCAAAGACTGCCTTAGAAACTATAAGAGAGAAAAAAATAATATTTGCAGTGCAGTGGACTTTTAAAAACAAAAACATTGATACTAAAAATTAAGAAATTAATTAGCATAGTGTATAACTTTTAAGACTTTTTAAAAACATTGTTCAAAGTCTTACATTTTAAGGATTAGGTTTTAGGTTTAAAATAACATTTGAAGTAACAGTTCCTAAGATAGAAAAAATACCTATTACATTGTTGAATAAAGCTTTAGGGAATAAATATTTCAAGGTTTATTTTTTCCAAACTGACACTCACCAAACTATAAATGTTGTAAAAAAATTAAGTAAAAGAATATTCAAATGTTGTTATTCAAATCATATTTGTCAGTTGACCCCATAGGCCACAGAATTAAATTCATTCAGGTAATTAGTGATTATACAACTACCTTATCCAACATAAATCAATTAAATTGAAATGGAATAAGACAAAAAAAGCTACTTATATGATAAAGAAAATAAATAAAGGCTGGAATTTATTTTGCATCCACTACCCTTTCATTTCAATGTGAATGGTTAATTGGAGCACCCCCCACCCCCTCAGCACATTTAGTAGCTCCCTGCACTTCAGAGAATTTGAAATTAGTTCAAAGATAGCTTGTGAAAGGAAGGATTTTATTACTTATGGAAGGCATGGTTTGCAGGCAGGTGACTAGCTGGAGTACCCTAGATTGGGTTGTCTAGGTTCCTAAACCTGAAAACACAAGGTCTTCTTAAGACACCGCACCGGGGACTGTCAGGGTACTAGACAACCCACTTTGTCTAGATGCAGGACTGCCTTTGTTGCCCATCTGTCCATCTGTAACGCCAGGTGGAGGGGTGCAAAGGAAATGGAGGGTATGCCTTTGTTCTCCATCTCTCCATCTGTGAAGCCATGTGGAGAGGTGCAAAGGAAATCAGGGCATGGTCCTTAGTCTCCACCCTACCTTTGACCACACCTGTTTCAACAGGTCAACCACTGCTAGAGCATGATAAGTCATCTGCTGTCATAGTGCACACTAATCTAATACTGGGTAAGATGCCTTCACTCTTTTGCAGCCTCAGTATCTTGTTCTGAGTTGGGAGAAATTCCACTACTATATCCCAAGATCATTGAAGGGGAGAAATAACTAGAGCAACAACAAAAAAAGGCCAGAGAAATAAAATGTTAAAAATGTAATCATGTCTAATAAAGAAGCCATAAAAAGGAAAGGAAGATTTAGAGACAAATGGTTAGAACTCACTGGTTTATATGACTTTGAACTCATAAGCATAACCCCTCATTAATTTAGGGCATTTAATAATGCAGAGGTAATGAGGTAAACAAGAAAGAGGTCTTGTGGTTCTAAATCAGAAAGACGCAAACCCTCACACCAATTTCCATTTTCAGCAGTCTTTATTACATTTTCAGTGATGGAACAATAAAATTAGAGTATTAAAATCTGTGTCTTTGTCTTCACCCAAGAAACTAATCAATGTCAAAATGTCACATCCTTGTCACTGTCAATAAATAGAAAGTGGTTATTTCTCTAAAACATTTTAATGATACACAGAGAAGAAATAGAACTAATTGGTACCTTTATAATCCTTGGGATTTTCATATATCCAGTTTTTATTGGATATTTGAAAGGGTACATAATCTCAGAGATTAAGGTAAAGAAAGCCAAAATGCTTTATAGAGCAGCTTTATTCATAGAAAGAATATACTTCCCCCTGAACCCTGAGGGTGAGGGGAGGTGGTTTGATGTTTTCATTCAGTCGCATTTCTGAGCTTCTCATCTGTTTTGTTCCTGGGATGAAGTCTTTATGTTCTGAATCTTGAGAGCATCGTAATGCCAAATTACATGACTCATATCTACTCTAACCCACTCTGAGGGGCAGCTCTGAAATAAAATTAGAAATGGCACACTAATCCTTAGCTTTTTATTATAATTTTATTTTATTTTTAAGTAGCACTTACATTACAACAAAATGCCCCTTGTGTCTGCTAGACTTCAGTATAAATGAAGTGGAAATTAGATATACAGGCACGCATACAACATTCAATCATGGAAATCCTTCATTCTTGTGTAAATTGAAATGATCCTCCGCACAGATGCAAAAGAACTCATCCAAGTAAAAACATTTACATGTAATTTACAGAATGCTTTCTCCCTTGGAAGCAATTGCTTCCCCCAGAATCATAAAAATCTACATTTAAAATGTTGACTAATATTCAAAGACACTGAACCAAGCTAATAAACTGCAAAAATTGAAAGAGGCCCAAATGGGAAAATACAAAATCACCATATATTTTGATCTTCTCAGAAAATGTTTATCTGTCAGTAATTTAAGGGTCTATATTAAACAAATTACTTAAATTATAATTGCTCCTCTTCTAAACTTGGCTTCCTACTAACAGAGCAAAGATGTATTCACAAGGTCTACCCCATCTAATGTGGATGCTGAAATTCCATGGTGAGATTTTGCTTTGAAGACTTTCCTTGGCCCTCACACTACTGTGCTCACATAATGATTTCCCTAACGCAGGAACGGCTATTTTGGTGAACCAGTGCCACGTTAACACAGTAAGTGTCTTCGCCAGGGTTGCACAACAATGACAACCACAAGAACATTTTCCACAGATCATGTACTGTGACTCCATGCTACTATTTTCCACCTCTTTATCTATTGCTTATAAGTTTGATCAGTGGCAACAAATCATTTCACCTTCCTCTTCTTCATTCTCTCCATGTATGAAATAAAGATAGTAAATAAGGACAGCAAATTACTCTTAGGTCGAATTGTGAAAACAAGTAAGATAATGCTTAACTCTGTATGAAAATGCCAAGTAATGAGATGGATAGAGTGAGAATAATTATATCTTAATCTTAAGTAAAAGAAAGCCATTGCAATTGCCAAAAATTTTAGCCTTGGCTGTTCATAGTTCAAGCAAAGAGGAAAATATGAAAACAGCTGTCATCTTATAAACAAAGGCACATGCTTTTATTAGGAGAAATCTCTTTATTTGGGTATTGAATTATTGAGAATGCCTTCCCTGTTTATATAGGGCCCTCACCAAGGTAACTGATGAGGTCCTCTGGAGTAGTCCCACAAGATGTACTGGCAATTTTCATTTGATCATGTCTCATATCAATCCCGGATCAAAGACCAGGCCATCATCTTGCAAAATCCATAGCTCTGTGAGGGAATGGAGCTGGCAGCGGTACAAAGTTGCACATTCTAGTATGTACCTTTCTGGGAATCAGACTTGAGGAAAGTAGAAAAATTCACTAGAAGCTGATGTTTTGGCAGGTCCCTTGGGCTGTTGCTTTTGGCTAGAATATGATGGAAACAGACACTGGTGAATTGAGATGCAGAATCTAGCTGCAGTTATTGTGTGTCCTGGCAGGAAAAGAGCTCAGGTGATTTCAGTCTCAGACAGGCCAGAGTCAGGCTGGTGCTTTGTTATGAAAATCAAGTGCTTGCGGGCACCTTGGCTGTGAGGCAGCTGCTGTAAAATGACAGGTAAGCAGCAATATTGGCCTTGTGATGCTCTCGGATGCTGATCATGTCCCCAGGGAGGATATGACAAGGCCAGTAAGAGGGCAAGAGTCTGATGTACCACTTATCTACCTGTGCTGCAGGCAACCTTTCCGGGACTTTGAGAAAGCTTTGAGTGTGGCAGCCCCAGAGTAGACCTGGTAGAATACCTTGGTTGCCTGGGCTGTCTTTGGATGATGAGCTGCTTCACTCTTCTGTTCTGCTGTGGATCCCACACAGTCTGAACATTAAGAGTCCCCACTCAAAACACAGATATTGGCTTTCCCATAATTGGTATGGAGCTATCATTTCTAAAAACAACCAGCCACTGGGTTCTGTTGCATTTTAGGGCCACTTCTTGTTTGCAACTGCAAAGTCAATGAGCATCAATCTGCTTGAGTACAACTGAAAAGGGGAGACCGAATTCAGCCAGCATCTAGGGCATTCAGGCCTGCAGATTTGGATATTTAAATCCTTGTCAAAAAACAAGATAGATCTTTGAGGGGCAGGTGAGATAGCTCAGTAGAATAAATGCTTACCTGGCAAGCACAGGGTCCAGGGTTCAATCCCCAGTACTCTAAAGCAAAGCAAATCCAAACAACAACAAAAACAAATTTTTGGGAAGTAAGAAAGCTCTCAAGGATTCTTCTTTTTTTCTTTTTTAAAGAACACACCCTCCCACCCCTGAAGATTCTGACCAACAACTTCTTTCCTATTCTAGAAATGCCTTCAGAAAAGTCCTTGCTAAATTGGTGGGATGATGGAAAGCATGGGCCATTCTAAGGCTAAGGTGGAATGAAGGGCTCAGGAGACAGGAAGCTGGGAAAGAAGTTGGGATGCCAAGCCTGAAGGTAGAGAGGGAAGTAGGAAGAACCAGAGGTTGCAGGAGCCCTGCGTGTGATGATCTGCAGTGTATTAAGAAGACTCTAGCCCAAAGCCACGCTATTCACCAATTGTGAAAATGCCTTTACAAAGCAATTCTACTGAGCCTCACCATTTCCCTGACCATTTATTTATGTATTCATTCATTCATTCATTCATTCATTCATTCATTTATTTTGTCAGGCTCAGCTCACTGGAAGTGTGGGGTTGGCATTTGATGCTGGGGATCAAACTATGGTCTGGTTCCCTGTGCCTGCCTAAGCTTGCTTTACACCGCTGAGCTATCTTGCTGGCCCCTCCCTGACCTTTTAGATTAAAGTGCCTAGGAAAGGCACTTTCTCTATAGTAAGGCTCTAGAGATCAAATGCGTGGGAATGAATTTATCAAACATTTTTACCCAGTACAATAGAGGCCCATAAGTATGGGGTGGCAGAGTGTGTATGTGTCTATGTGGTGTGTGTGTGTGTGGGGGGGATTTGTACTTACAGCTCATAAATAAATATAGACACAACTTTACCTATGTGGACAACCTTGAACTTGTTATTTGCTACCTTAGAATATTTTTCTTCCAGGCAAGTGGAAATTACTGTAGTCTATATTTCATTAACATAAATATGTGAAACATATTTTAGAATATCTACTATACAATATCTGTACTACAGAATACCTACAGTAGATATTCTAAATACATCCTTTTTTAGCAGTTATGTTAGTTTTTATGACTTAGTCATTTTGCATAAGAGTTCTAAAAAGAACCAGAAGGCATGCAGGGTTGCTGTTCAGTTTCCCAGCCTAGATAGCCCTATAGTGTGCAAAGGAAAAGAAACCACTTCTAGGTGTTCAGTGCCACTGGTTAGAATAAGCTAATTTATATTTACATACAATGTTCCAACAGGGAGCCAAAATCCATTTAGTTTCTAGCGGAACATGCTTATTTGCACACCATTATTCTTTAAACATTTGCTGAAAGCTAGCTGGTAAATGGTCCTTTAGGATATGCTTTAAAAAAATCCCCTATTGCTTTTTGCACATTGTTTTCAAAAAGCCTCCATTAATAACTGCATTTTGATCAGATCTCGGAGTACAAATGAACCTCCCATCAAAACTCTAAGGGCAACCCATGATATTATCTTTGCCAATTGAAATTCTCAAGGTGAAATACATATGTGCTGTAATTGGCACCTTTGAAACATCATTTTCCCATGGAAAGCTTTCAGCGTTGCTGCCAGCAAATGCAACCTGGCAGGTCCAGAAAGGTGAGGTCTGAGTATGAATCCTTCATTACCAGCAGGGTTTTACCCAAGTGACAGAGTTTCAGCTACCTGTCAATCATGCCCATCTCTGGTCTCACAGGCATCTGCGGGTACTAAGCTGCAGGCACCAGCCTGTGCAGATAAATAATTACCCTAGCTGAGCCATTTCATGGAAAGGCAAGACTCTTTATCAATATTGCCTTCCCAGAAGCACTTGTGAAATCTGCAGCTTCCTAGCACAGCCCAGAGAACAGAGCAATGTGTCGGAGGAGAGCAGTAGCCAGTGTGCCATGCTTACCGATTCTACACCACATTCTTCGTTGATCTGCAGTTCCAAATGCACAAACATTTAATTCAGATAAGTGGATTCCAAAATACTTATTTTTGCAAGCCAAATTACTCAGTGAAATATTTGGGTCTCACAAATACTATGTGACATAGAATGTAAAAGTAATTACTCCTCTATCAGTCTGGCTTTGACTGAGAAACAGGATCTGTGTATGTATTATTGCCTATAAAATTGGATTGCAAGATTTCAATTTGGCTTCAATTCTAAATTTGTGTGTTTAAGTTTTTCTTGATAGTTAAAAATGAATAGCATTGAGCTCATACTACTATGTGCCAGGCAGGATGCAGTAGGCTTTTTAAATTGACATGTAATATTTGTATATATATATATGTGGGGTACCATATTATAAGTCAGAACATATATGCAATGTGTAATGATCAAATCAGGGAGCTAGCATTTCTGTTTTCTCAACTATTGTCATCTTGCTGCATTTGGAACTTCAAACTCTTCTATAGTTATTGTGAAATGTACAATTAATCTTTGTACATTATAATATAGAAAGTTTATAGAGAGGACAGAGGATGGTGTGAGGATGGATACTAAATAAAATCAAAGAACTAAAATAAAAGAGAGGAATCAAGTCTAATGTTGTTATGCTAGGAGTCTGCTTGGATTATCTTCTTTAGTCCCCATAAGGAACCTACACAGTAGGATGTACTGATATACTTCTCAATAGATTTTTTAAAACAGATGGTGGGGTGTGGGACAGAAATTTCCAAGGTCTGACTAACAAGTGATAGATCCAGATTCAGTCAAAGTCTGTCTGCCTCCAACTCAGTTTCTTGACAACTGCATCCCAGAGTCTGCCAGGACTCTTCAACAATGATCCAGTGCTGAGCCAGCTGACTCCAACACAATGGTCTTGCTAGGGGCAATGATTGACTTAAGCTTGCTTGATCGCCCACCAGTGCTTAACCAAACATTCCATTTTCTTGCTCTGAATGCAGAACTACTGATAAGTGAAATAAGAATTCCCAAAAGAGTAGCTTCCTGACCCCAAATGAAGAGATCACCATCTTCTGCCAAATCAGAGAGAACCCTTCTTTAGTACAAGCCAGTATTTTTGTCCTCTTAAAGCCTGTCCCAAAGTGTACCAGAGGTAATAAAGTTCATTTTCTGTTTTCTTTTCTGTGGTTTTGAACTAATGTCACCAAAGTCATAGCAAAATGTCAGCACAGAGGTTCAATTCACCAGTCAGAGGACTCACACATCATAGGCAGTTTGTGAAAATACAGCTTCTTGGGCCCTGTTGCTCAAGAGTGCGACCCAGCAGTGCTGAGGAAGCCACAATGTTTAGTGTGTACTTGTTGCATAAATGTTTACTTACTACTCTAAAATTAATGGCATAATGTTGGAGTGAGACACTGGGGGACTCAGGACTTCCTCAGACCCTCTTGTCTCTTTCCCTTGCAGGAACAGGAGGAAAGAAAGTAGGGGACAGGGTAGAACAGAAATGCAAGGTTCTCTTTTAAAATTACTTGGGATTTGAAGATGGAAGCAGTATGGGATACAAGCAAGTGTGGGACCTTAGGGTGTACAGCACTTAGCCATGATAATGATCATGCATCTAGTGGTCTAAGACAAGAAGCTCAGTCACAAGAAAATGAAAGAGATGGAAAAATCTGGAAAAAAAAATTAGGTGCAACTACTTGACATATCTGGAAAGGCTACGTCTGCAAAGCTGTTAAGGTTTGAACTCTCAGTAAATTAAAAGGGCCAAGTCCCTGGACAACCCTGTGGGTGCATCACTGTACATTATTTCCAGAATCTATGAGTAGTGAACTTAATGGAACCTAGCAATCTAATCACATAATCACATAATTCACACTTCTCAAGTGAAGTTGCTTAGACTGAGGAGAAAAAAAAAAATTAGTGCAACAACTAAGCCAGAGCAGATCTGACTTACTGTTGAAATTTGAGAAATTCACATTTACTACAAGGGAATTTGAAACATATGATTTATTATTTTAAATAGAGAAGAGCTTAAAACTAAGCTTCTAAATGCAAAACCAAACTTGACAATATAAATGAATGAAGGAACTATGCTTGAAAGAAATAATGCCTGGGAGAAGTAGGAGGTCATTAAGAGAGACATCTCTCACCATGATAATTAAGCCATTCCTAAAGTTTTGCTTAAGCCATAGGCAAAATCCGTTACACACATGCAGAATCATAACAAATCACAATGCAAAATCAAATGCTAGGAATTATCAAGTGAACCTTTGTGAATGTCTGTGCAGACCAGAAAATCCTCCAACAGTGTTTTTCAGGGGAGGTGTCCTGAGTGCTCACTACCAGCACCTGGGGCCCTCTTCACTATGTACATTTTCTCTGTAGAGACGCTTCTGCATCTTTCCTTAGGGTGTAGATTGCGGGGAGCCGCAGGGAGCCTGGAAATCGATCGGGTGTGCATAGGTGGGACTGGGCCTCAGTGCCTAAACAAAACAAACTACCCCAGTGCTGAGAAAAACATCCTATCTGGTTCAGGCCAGCTATTAGTCTCTAAGCAACCTTGTGTCATGTGATACAAACTTTGCAAAGTATAAATAAAAGATCGTTTTTGTGTGTGTCGAGCTGGTCTTGCCCAGGCAGATTGGCGATCACCTATCCCAGCTTTTCTTCTTGTCTATCTGTCTCATTCCTACCACTGTGTCTCCCCGGGGTAGCACTGTTCCCGGTAAGCATCAGCGGATCCCACTGCCCAGGGCAGACCTGGTGAGCCTAGCCACTCCCACACAGCAAGGCTTTTCTCAGCCCTCTCACAAAAGCTTCCGTTTAATGTGGGCTGTAGAGTGAGCTTGACAGTAAATACAAGAAAAGATCATTTGAGATTGAACACAGCTTTTCAATAATAGGAACTATCTAATGCCACCCATGGCCATGTTCTGCGTTCACCCACAAGATCTAGAGATTATTTTAGATCGATAATGGGATAAAGAAATCTAAAATCAAAGTAATGCTGATTGAATGTGTTAATGTTTAGGTGATGAGTAAACTGAGAACCCTGGTTTTGTAAAACAAAGCAGATTCTACATTTTTCCACCCCTGGAAAAGGCTTTTCTTCTTGCTAAGCATTGTCCAGTCTGTTCTCTAGTAGCTGACAAGAGCTGAGGTAGATTCTTCATATATATGTAGCACATTGAAAAATAAATGGTAACTCTTGATAACTTGTTCTCAAGAGACTAATCCTGAACAATTCACTAACTCAATTCTCTTTTTCCTACATGTAAGCTACTGCTAATTTGAGGATTTTGAAATAACACTGGTGATGCATCATAAAATACTTCCTAACTTTCCAGAAGGTATACAGAGAATTAAAAGAATCTATGCATGCAAACTACTGCAGCTAATTTAATTAATAGAGAAGCAAAAGATAAATCTGATAAAAGAAAGTACAAATTTGTAACTACAAGGAAAGGAAGCCAAATTAAGTAGTGAGTCGTTATTTTACATCACGTATTTTAAATCTCTCTGCTCACAAAATTAGAACCCTTTAATAGAAAATTTATACTTTTAATGAATATCCATTATAATAGTGAAGCACTAGTGGTATTAACATGATACATGCACTGAAAATCCTCCAACAACATCTGGATGGATATTTTAAAAGAATTTTCTATGTGTACCTTGGGTTGGATATTCTAAAAGAATTTTCTATGTGTACCTTGGGTTATGAACTTTCTTCTTTGTAGGAAGCTGACATTATAATTAGCACTGACATTTCTTTTTGGACAAACTTTAAACTATTTAAAAGCCAACTAATATCATAGGGAGATAGTTCCCACATAGATCTGATTATTTGTTCTCTTATGCTTTCAATATATAGTTATTTAAAAAAAAATATTGGAGTGTATTATTCAAGACAATGCTATAGGGCATAGACTACTCTGCTTAGCAGAAATGTGTTGATTTTACACTTGTGCAAGGTCTTATGCTTGGTCCTGAAGTTGGTGAAAGAAAATGTCAGAAAAAACTTTAAAAATTAGACCTACTTCCCATCTTAGTGAGTCTATGAGGTGTGGTGGGGAGCGCTGATTTCCTCCTTGAGCCGGTGCATTTCAATGTGGCGCCAGGTTGCATGGACACTGCCCTTGGCTCTTTTTGGCTGTGGTGCCTGACTACATTACCAGGCTGAGTGTAGGCGACAGGAACAGGATTTTCTTAGTCTCAGGTTCAAATCCAGATTCTGTATCTTCTAAGCAGAAATTGGGTCAAGCTATTCTCTCATGTGTAAAAAAAAAAAAGCCCAACTATCTTTTCTTAGGGTGTCCAGTGCTCAGCAGATAGTGTGCTTCCAGTAAATGTTGATTATCAGTTACTCTTGATCAGAATACAGGTATCTTATCCCAGGGAAATGCCCAATTTTCTTAATGAATAAGACAATAATATTCATATTCTCCCCACTATACTTAATTAGAAGCTTTTGATCTTTATTTGAGTTAAATAACTTTACTTCTATGTATGCTAATGTTTTTTGAGGCTTAAGTTTTTTTCATAGGGAAAAAATAGTTCCATGTTTTGTACACTGCATTAGAAACAACTGGATGACCTATGAAAATATGGTTTGTATCTCAAGAGGAATTCCAATAGGAGAAGAAAGTTTAAGGGAAAACTGGACCAAACTGACATTTTAAAAGATAATTATATGATCAGATGTGTGTATTCTTAATATGACTGCCTTGCTATTATTTGTAACAGAACCAGGTGGGGAGCAAAATGAACTGCCCAAGGTTCTAGATAGTTCTAGATAAGAAATTAACAAGTGTTGACCCCTGAAGGACAAAGGGTGATCATGTTGTAAATTTTGCTTTTCTGATAAACTTTAAAGAAGGAGAAATACAATTCCTAACTTTCCTCACCTTTGAATCTTTTTTCTACCTCTTTTATTTTGAAGACTGCTTAGGTAATTTTTTTTTCAAGTTTCAATTTTTTATTGTTTAAATTTAACAATGGTTATATTACATATTTTCATTGTCAGATCAGTTTAGATTAATACATATAGGTATATGAGATTGATCAAACAATTAAACATTAACCCTTCTAAATCAACATTACTTTTTTTTTCTTTTCCCCTTTCTTTTCTTTGAAAGTTGACATATTGCATATCGTCCTCACAATCATTCTACAGAGTACAGCGTGTGGGCATGACCCACCTCCCTATTGATGTTGCTTAGGAAAAAAAAAAAAAAAAAGGAAAAGAATATACTT